>WEIS01006840.1:17431-31953 GCA_013389965.1 Todus mexicanus | reverse complement strand
TGAACACCTCCGCCCCCCCCCCCCCCCCCCCTTTAGTCAAACCAAACAATTGTAGAAGCTAACTACAGTCACCAAACATAAGAGTCATTGCAAAAAAGGACTCTCTAGCTTAAGCCTCCAAAGTGTTTTCTCAGGCTTTTTGCTCTTAGATGAACACGTCCTTACTACCAGAGGTCTTCATGAGAACAAAACCAAGCCACCTTTTATCCGTGGAGTGTGCTATGGCATGACAACCCTCCAGGGACAACTTGAGAATTTATTTAATGATGGCAGGTTGTAGTCATGTAACTCCACGTTAGCAGAAGAGTCAAAGATTAAATTATCTTTCTGCATAATTAATTGCTAGATTTTAACACAACCAAATCACAGGTGTGAGTGATTCCTGTGGCAAAAGACGTTACAACCCTGACATTGTGGCCAGGGCTGCAAAGCAATAATGAAGGCTGCGTGAGCCTTAGAAAATCAAGATAAAATCTACAGTGGTTTGGCTTCTGGGCATCCTTTCAGACATGGTCTTATTACACAGATATATAATCCAGGACCAGAAGCAACTATAACCTCTTAGTATCCATCGTGGTTTTACGTACAGCAAAAGAGAAAAAGCATCAGTGATCTTCCCCTTCCATCCCTTAATCCTGACGCCAAGTGTATTTTCCTAAGGATGGAGTCGTCTGTATACCTGAAATCCTTCACAAGTGCCCAGTGTGTGTCCCAGCACAGATGCACCCAGCTCCTGTTCCTGCCTGGATGTTCACAGCACCAGATCACCCTCTCATGCCAGAGGAAGCTGTCTCCTCATGCCACCCTCTTCCCTCATGCCTCTGCTGCCTGATTCTCCCATTTTGCTCCTCCAACGCCTTCTTCCCATCTCCTCCCTCTGAAAGGGTGCACACATCTGGCTTCCCTTTATTATGTGATAAATCTCACCCTGCATCTTGGGTTCATTTTCCAAAAGTTTTGAATGGTGTCTTGGAAATGCTGTTGGACAATAGGAGCTCTTTGAACCCAGGCCAGCTGGACAGGACTCCTTGCGTTGCAGCTGACATGCAGGCTTTGGCGGTCTTTCTTGTCTCTTTCCTCTCTTCTCTCTTTACAGCTTTTGAATTGTCCTCAAACTTTATTTTTGGAGTGGGCAGTGTGTTTCTGAATCTTTTCATCATTATATTATTATTAATTATGGTCACAACTATTTCTCTTTCTGCTGGCACTCCTGGGTGGATCTCTCCTCTCTCACTCAATATCTTGGGTAAGACTACCTTGGCTGCAACCCACTTAAGCAGTGACTCAGAATCCCTGGCCTGCTCCCAGGAGAGCTGCAAGAGTTTTGCCAGTTGGTTTATAAAGAGGCCATAGTTTTCCTCAGCTACTCTCTCGCTCAGCAGAGCTGAGTTGGGTGGAAAAGCTCAGCTCTGTGGTTCCAGTGAGTCCATCCCTGGTGCACAGGCTGTCCCTGGGGTATTATGAAAGTAGAGCCCTGCTCCCTCTGGGTGCAATCAGGACAACTTCTGAACCAGGCAGTAGGGTTTTCTGCTGAAAAAAATTTGCTCCCTGGGGGTCACTGCACTTAACTTCCCTATTTTCTAGCCCCTGGAGGTAACAAAGTAAAGCAAACCATGTGGGCAGGATGAGGCATCAGGAGGCAGGGAGTACTGTATGCTCATGTCAAACTGTTGCCTAATGGCTCATCACACAGCTACCCACACCTCTTGAATCAGAGTGGAGAACAGCATACTCTAAAGCAAGCCCCTCGTATTGCTGGGGTTGAGATTTGCTTGCAACAGTGAGACGCTGTAGAGAAATCCCATCTTCATCCTCTGGGCATCTCAGACCTTTCCAGCCATGTGGGAGGGTGGGAGTTGCTCTGCTTCTGAAGGCAAAAGTGGACCTATTGCTCTACTGTTTGCCCCTCCATGCACTGAATTTATGTAGTGAAGAAGACCACTTTGCTCCTGTGTGACTCCTGTAACTTGAATACCTTCAAACAATGTGCTTTTATGGAGACAGATGTGCAAACTCCCCTCATTTTATGTGCTGGGAAGGGCTCAAAGATAAAGAAATGGCTGATCTTGGGGAGGTATGGGTGTCTGCCATAGACCATGGAGGGAACACAAGTCTGAATCCTTCCCGTTAGATTGCACTGTCACCTGGAAATGGCACAGAGTGATGTAGGGGCAGAGATCACAGGCCTTCCCCTAGCAAGGGTGGGCGCTTGGCAGCGTTGGACCACATCTTCTTCAGCTCCCCTTCCCACATGCTGGAAAGCCCATCTGCTTCACAGGGCAGCCCAGAGCCCTGGTGCTCCCCAGCACTGGCATTAGCAAGGGAGAGGCACAGAGATCATCAGTTGCTTTTCACTCGCATCTACCAAAGCGAGGAATAGGTCTTGGGCCAAATAAAATTCTCCTTCCTCCTGTTCCACTGCAACACCCAACTGGACAGGGAAGCCGACACATAGCTGGGAAGGGTGGTCTCAGCAGCCCTTTCTGTGCTGGTGTTGAAGGCTCAGCTGACTCCTGAGCTCAGCTGCAGTGGCCCAAGAACCAGGCAGAGGTGTCACTGTCTCTCCAGCCGCTGCATGGTGCAAACCACAGCTGGTTTCCCTTGCGGGGCTGCCCCTCCCCATCCAGCAGGCTGGCTGCGGCTGGCCTCTGCGCTGTGCCGGCAGGGTGGCATTGCTTCTTCAGCTTGAGGAATGCAAACCGCCCGAGCTGCTCTTGAGGATTGGCCAGGAAAAGTCCACAAATAGCAACAGGAAATCAAAATGCCCGCTCCAGACATGCACCGAATACAAGGCCATCCAGAGCAAGGAGAAAAATCAAACACTGGATGATGAAGATTACATCATGCCGTGGATAAACCCGTGAGCCCATCCAGCTGGGGCCATGCCAACAGGTCCAGATGGCTCAGGAATGCTAACTGCATAGCTACCTCTCTCTTGTCTTTGCTGTTTCTTCCCTCTTTCCTTTCCTATTCTCCATTTCTCCTGGCCTCCTTCCCTCTTCCCTTTCCCAGAATAAATAAATAAATAAATTGGCAGCTCTGCATAATCCAGTATCAGGCATCTGAAACCAGGGCAGTGCCCTGGACACAGGTCTCTGGCACTTTCTCATAGATATGGAGGCTGCTGAGTGACCTCACTGTACTGTGTAGCTCCTGGGGTTGACATAGTAATATGTGCCTTTATCTCATCTGGGACTTCAGCTCCTGGCTACAAAGGAAGAGGTTGCCAGGGCTGCTCCCCTGGAGCCTGTAGCATGCAGGAGAATTAAGAAATGAGCATTACTCCTGCTCTGCTACAGCTCACCACAGCTGCTTACAGCTGCCACAGACTGCTCGCTGGAGCTGCAGTTACAAGGGGAGGGAGAAAACAGTTTTGCTCTTGCAGCTAGAAGCCTCTAGCTACCACCCTGGTACTAATTAGCCACTAAGAAAGGAGTGCAGCACCCTCTGTTCTATCCCCAGCATTAAGCAGAGCAGCATCTGGTGCTCAGCTTTCTCCCAGAGTGATAAAAACAAGGCTCAAAGACGTGAGAAAAGAATGAAAGATGCATGCTTTGCTGGGTCTGAAAAAGGGCCGCAGGCTGTTCTCTCATTATTTAATGCTAATGCAGCTGCTGGACTGCTGCAACTATATTTGACAAATCCTGATGAACACGAGAAGCATCAGACAATGGGAAGGCAACCTGTGCATTGCTCTTCCCAGCGGATGATGGCGATCTGAACTTTACAACAGGTCCTGCAGAGTTACTGTGGGGAAAAGATACCTCCAAAGAGAAAAGGGAAAGCACGACGCCATGCACTGAGCAGCAGGAGGGACTGACGTAGGTCTTGAATGCCCTGCTAGCGAACTGATAAAGGCATAGCACTCTGATACTTTCAGCTTGTTACATCCTTCTCAGATACAAACCTGATGAGACATATTTTGGGAGCCTGGGAACACAGCACAGCCCTGGCTACACAGCAATTTCAGGCAGAAATGTAATATGGCCCTCTCAGCAAGTTGCACCAAACCCAGGGAGAAGTTAGGGTTTGCAAACGAGCCAGGATCTGGTTGTGCAGTGGAGGATGAGGTATGAGTACAGCTCATTCACTGGATTTATAAAGCAGAAATTGTTTGGTTTTCAGTAAGGCCCAAGGAGGTCAGGCCAACAACAGCATAGGCCAAGTACTTTAGTTTAAAATCCTGATGCTGACCAACACAGTCATTCAGAGTGACACAGAAAGATTACTCTGGATTGGCTTGAATTATCTGAGGCCAGAATCAGACGTATGTGGTCCCCAGGGATAAGGAACAGCAAAGGGATGAAGGATAGCTGGGACATCAATGGAGGATGGACCTGCCAAACTGAAAAATCTTGCAAGTACCATGCATAGCTGCAAAGTCATTCAAAGAGACTCTAACTGGGGATGCAAAGTAACAGCTCCTATGGACCTTTCCTGGCAGATAACTAGTATCAAAACCCTGCCCCAGTCTAACTTTTCATTAAACTGCCTCACCCATTGATGGCTCTGCCCCATCTCAGTAAGAATAAGGATACACACTATTTTAGAGCAAGCAAAAGCTGCACCTGACAGTGACACCCTGAGGATCGTATGCTGAGTAACTGACAGAGCTGGGTCTACAATAGAGTTCTGCCATTCCTGACAACCTCACTGCACCACTGTCCATAAAGAGAAAACAAAATGCAACAAAAGCAACCCCAATATAATTCAATTGGCAACTCAATATTTGTGGCTCAACAGCACCTCATCAACTCTCAGAGTCTGCCACATTTGCTTGGAAAGAAGAGCCAGATTTCCAGCACTCCCTGGGCAAAGAGCTCTCAGATCGAGAAACTGAAAAGGCTTTGAAAGAAACCTTCCATCAACAGTCTTCACAAATGTCAGAGCCTGTTTCCTCCTCCCTGAGCTGCCTGGCTTGCAGTGCCTCCCCTGGGGCAGTGGTGAACTCAGCCAAAAGCACCTGTGCAGATCCTTCCTTCAACTGTCATGAATTTACAGGACTCATTTAACATCAAACTGCTCTGACAAGCAACAATTAACTATAAAGCCTCTGGACCTGGGCCGTCTTCTTCATCCTGATCTCCCTCTGCCTCAGCTACCCCTTGTGGAGGGAAAAGCTGTCCTCCCAGGAAGGGGAAGGCTGCAAATTCTGCAGAGCCAGGAGCACATTTGCAAGGTAGACCCCGTGGGCCTCAGCCGGCAGAGCTGTGTTATTTGTGAGCTGCAGTATTCCCAGCTGGGCATGCCATGGAATCGAGAGGAGAAGCCAGTGCCCCCATGACACCGTGGTGGGGAGCTCAGCACAAGGGAAGTTCTCTGGGCATTGGTCTAAGGAAGGTAACCTGCAGGAGGAATGGTGACAATCCAATGTGAGTGTCCAAAACCAATGTTGTATCCAGCTCCCTCCTTTGTAATGTGCTTAGCGTAAGGCCCAATCTGTATTTCTCCTCCGGCCTTGACTGCCAGGTTCCTCCCAAGGGAGCTCTGACATTCCTGCTGCAGGGGAACTCCTGACACAGATCGCTGAGCTGAATGTGTTACGTTGCATCTATTCTAGGAAAAATGTTAGATGTGTTTTGAGCAGGCTTTGCTAATCAGGTCAGCCAGACTGACCTAAACGAGCATTTTTCCTAATCAAGACAAAGTCACAGTGTAAAGAAGCCAAAAGCAACTTTGCTGAGGTAATCAGGGGTGAGTTTCCTCTGGAACAGGCTGGACAGTAATTGTAATGAATGACCTCACATAAGGCATCACCTTTGAGCCCCAGCAATGCTACTAATTACCCCAGCACTGGTTTAAATTACATTTAAGTTTCAGGGAGAATAGCCATGCACATTGCTTCCATCCTGTACAAGGAATTTCTGCAATCTTAGAAAGTGAGAAGATGAAATGAGAAGAGAAAGAAAGGAGTAAAAGGGTGTGAGGGTATCTGTGGTTCTGACCTTCACGAGACCTTATTCTGGCTGAACAACGTGTCAAGATCAGTGTCAAGCATCTATCACTTGGACAGTGACCAAACCACAGCAGCTTCACAAAGGCAGTACTGGAGAGATTTAAGAAAATAGAAGTAAGAGGAGTGGGCGAGGGAGAGGAGAGGAGAGGAGAGGAGTAAACAACTCAGGAAGGGGTGGGTGAGAGGGGAAGGCTGGGGTGTTCAGATTGGCTCAGGAGACTACAAGAAAGGAAAACTTTAAATGATGCAACTCTATAGGAAAGTAGAAGAAAAAAAATGTTTTCTTGAGCAGCTGGGAATAGATGTAAACACTGCATGGCAGACATGTGGGGAGCAACTGAGTTGAAAGACATAGCCTGCCTTTCAGCACGTTACCTGGAGTCCTCTGCCACTCTGGTCATGCTCTTGGCTCTCCACAACTTTTCAGCTATTTCTTCTGCTCTGAGGGACAATGCAAAATACGCAGACACCAACCCAAGAAAACACCTAACAACTCACAATACAAGTTGAATTCTACAGACAGCAAGAAGTAAGAAAAGGGCTCCATTCAAGCACCCACTCTGTTCTACTGCCAGCCTGAAAATAGGATTGATGATTTCAGCCAGAGATACCAACTACATTAAAGCTGCACGTGCAGAAGCCACCTGCTGCAGTGGGACAGCCAGGGCGCTAGCATGGGGGTCAGCTGAGAAACATGGCTTTGTTTCCACACTTGCTCTCACTTCTCATCTGCCATGTAAAGACATGAAGTCCCAGCAGTTCAGATGTGTGTAGAAGGCTAAATACAGTCTCCAGCAGAAAGCTGGATCAGTGGGATTTGGTAATCCCAGAATTGGGATTGGCTCAGAACTGAGGACTAACACATTGGCGCTTCCAACAGACACCTCTGCTGAAGAACAATACTGGCCAAAAGGTTGCCTGTGAAGCATAGGCAACTGCACCTGACCTTGCAGCACAGATCTGGGATTTTCCTGGGAAATCTCCCAGCCAAATGAGGCCAAGAGACAGCTCTTGGCCATTTCTTAAGCTGTAGTCATTTGCTTCATCCCTGGTATCATACCTGATCCCCTGTAACTCTGCAGCGTGGAGAGTCACTAGCTGGCTTTTGCAAACCATCTGGTTTCCTGCAGTGGCCTGTGCATAATGGCACAAGGAAGCACAGGCTTTAGTGGGTTGACTCATCCCTTCCATGAAGTGCACTGGTACAAGTCAATCTTGAGGATCAGATCTTCATATCAAATGCAATCCTACCTGTGGCTATGTGAAGAGGACCTCACAGGTGGCTGTCACAAAGACAACTCCAGAGAGTTAACTGTTTTTATTCATTTCCTTTAATACTGAGAATTCCTTAAATAGTAAATTAGTAATATACTAAATAGAACAGTCATAAAACCTACAGGGAAGTGCCAAGAAAAAAGGAGCAAGTGCAGGAATAGACCTTTCTCAGAGGAATCACAGGAGTACATCGCAGAGGTGTCAGCCTGGCCATGTTTTAAATAGTGGGACTGCACCTGTGGCTATGAAATCCCTATTTCTAAATTTCCCTTTGATAGGCTGCTTCAGAAAATGCTCTTCTTTCCAAATTTATCTCTCTACCAGAGGCACCTTCATTCCAGGCTTCAGCAAGACCAGTGTAACACCTGATGGGACCAGCACAGGGCTGGATGAGATCAGTGCAGTGCCAGATGAGATACAGGCAGTGTCAGATGAGACCAGCACAGTGGTGGATGAGACCAGTGCAGCACCAGATGGGCTCCTGGACAGCAGAAGACACTTTGTGTTGATGAACCCAACATGTGTCATGGGATTTAGAAGTCACCAGACATGTTTAGATACTCATACTGGTAGCAGGAGGATGTCCAATGGGCCAGTCTCAGAGACTTTCTACAGTCGCATCTGTACAAATGAGACCTCAGGTTTCCTCCTCTCTGTAAGTAGAGGTGGCACTGAATGACTGCCTTATGCCAGGGAGAGTGGGGATTACCTGGCAGTCATGGCCCAAGCTGTACATGACTCCAGCACCTCCCAGCTGGTGCGGCTGACACCCTTCCTCAGTGGGAGTGGACTGTATGCACAGATGTGCTTCCATCTCCTGCCAAATCCTCCCTTTGTTTACTTTGCAAGCACTTCACCAAAGTCCATCCTGCTTGTCCCCACCAAGATGATGGCTCTGTCTCCACTGTTTAACCCTGTTTTGGATGCATGCCTTCCTGTACTCCCTCTCTGAGTTGCAACCTCTCTCCTAGTTCTGGCCTACCAGCAAAGTTAAAGGGTTCTCCCACTTTGGCTGAGATGAGCATTTAGGCCAGTGGATTGCCACACAGTTGTCCAACAGATGAACATTTTTATTTAGGAATAGTATCCCAAATGTTTATCAGTTTCTTGGCAGCTAGGAGGGACACACGATTGATCCTCAGTCTCTGTGGAGAAAGTATTGACCTAGAGCCTTCCAAAGGAAGTTCAAGTCTCTCCCCCTTTTGGTTACCAAATGCGAATAAGTTTCCTGGTGATGACTCTGCAGAGGTGATGCTGTAGGCTCAGAGACCCATGAACTTCTTTGTTCAGCTCTGATTTCATTGTGCTGCTAGCATTTCTGCAGGTTCTGCTATGAGGCAGTAAGGAGCATGGACATGAAGACAAGGAATCACAAGGTGAATCCAAAGAGACTAATGAAATAGGAGAATCTGGGAATGATTATTTTAAGATTTATTTGCATCAGGCCAGATCTGATGGCTCCACCAGTTCTGTCTGTATCCATGCTCTAGATCCAACAGGAATCTCTGACTGGCAAGTTCCAAGCAAAATTGAAAGAAAAGAACCCTTGCCTTACCTAGTACTTGGCTGACTAACCAGGGACGTATCACTGACCAATTTTTACCAGGCATAGGAATAGAAGGCCAAAACTCTTGTTGCATGTGTTCCCATGAGGGACTACAATCAGAGAGACCCAGCCTCCCATTACAGCAGAGCTCTCCTGTCTAGCAACTGGAAGGGATGAGAAATGCATGACCAAATCTGCCCAAGCTCTTCATCCTCACTGTGTGCAGAGATGGTAATAGCAAGCTTACATAGCATGAAACTCATCCAAATCAAAGGTCAGCCCAAGACCTAAGCACCAGTTAAGTACTATTTATGTCCCTATAGTAGGCATTAGAGGGATAGAAGTGTGTACAGGCTTCTTGCAAGAGCTGTGGTCATCTGTGGTGAATAGCCTCTTTACAGCTTCAAGGGAAGTTCCCCTTATGAGTTGCACCAGCACTGCTCTCAGCCTGTTCACTACGCACAGTCCTGCTCTACTCTCCTTTCTGCAGGCTGGGACAGTACTAAAGGAAAGAGCACATGGTAGGTGCAAAACCCAGTTTGCACTCAAGGAGCTCCCCACAGAGACAAGCAGTTCTTCTCCTATTCTGCTGTCCCCGAGTAATCTCCCAAAGATGCCGCTTGTCACATTGCCTGGGCATATAGGATCACACAGTGAAGGAGCACGATACTGTGCATTCCCTGAAGGAGCTGGGGTAGCACTACTGAGACCTCAGCTAGCTGGTAGGCTGTGGGGTTTTTTGCCTTGATGTCTCTGTTTTAGAAGGAGGCAAGTAATATGCTTTGAAAAGCATAGAGTCAGAATAGACCTGTGCGTACATGAACATTCAAAGCAATCTTTGAAAGTATTTTTCATACTATAAAATACAGAAACATAGGGAATAAACAAATCCACCGGGGTACCGGGCTAAAAAGAAACACATGATTCCTGTTTGGCTGGTTTATTCTGGCTTCATTCTGACACTGGTGTGTCACAAACCCAGTGAAGCACAGTGGTGAATCTGACTCAAAAGATAAGGCTTTTGAAGACTTTCACAGCACTGATAAGAGCTGAGAGAGAAAGTAAGAGCTCTCTGAGTGGAGTTGTAATAGACCGTAAGTAAGTAGATGAGGGCTTGCAGGAAGGACCAGAAATGCTGGCCTAGGCAGGAAACAGACAAGTGAAATTGAGCTGGCACTGCATGAAGGATTAGCTTCATTTATAGATCATTCTGGCCGGAAAAGATGAGAAAAGTTGCCTAAGTTCAAGAGCAGTAGGTGTCCTCCTGAGCAAAAGGAGGCTGGTAATACTGTTAGTAGTCATTGTATCATCGTACATAAGTCTGTTTAGCAGAAGCTAAATGAAGGAAAAAGAAACATCTTGTGTCCTTTGGAGATTTCCCCTCCAAGTATGAAACCGATAGCACTTTCCTTAAGATTAAAAAAAAAAAAATAATCACAACCCCCATAATATAATCACAGACTCATGCAGGTTGGGCAGGAGCTCAAGAGGTCTCTAATCGGACCTCCTGCTCAGGGCCGGGCTAACAGTAAGTACAGGTTGCTCAGGGCTTTGTCCGTATAGGTCTTCAAATCCTCCAAGGAAGGAGCTTGCACCATGTCTCCGGGCAGCCTCATCCACTCCTAATTCTCCTCACAGTGAGACATTGTTTTCTTATACCCAGTCCAAACCTTCCCCATTCCAATTTATGACCATTCATCCTCCTGCCATGTTCTTATGGAGACAGCTTGGCTTCATCTTCTCAGTAGCTTCCTCCCCAGTGCAGGCAGGCTGCTGCTAGGTCTTCCTGGAGCCACCTCTCCTCTAGCTGAGCAAGCCCAGCTCCCTCAGCCTCTCCCTACAGGAGTAGCTCTCCAGCCCCAAGCTAGCTTGGTGACCATCCCCTTCATGCACTCAGATTTATGATCTTTCTGGTACCAAACAGTCCAAAACTGGACACTGTATTTTAGACACAGTTTTATGATTGTCAAGAAGAGGGGGATAATCACTCTGTCTACGTACTGCCACCCTCCAGTTGTTAGCTGCCTTTGCTCCCGCGGCACAGCACTGTCCCATGAGCCCTGGGTCAGTCCTGGGCAGGAGTCAGCATTTGTCCTTGCTGAATTTCATGAGGTTTCATTTGACCTATTCCTCCAACCTGACTAGGTCCCTCTGAATGGCAGCCCCCATACTTATTCAAATTAATATGTTTTTTTTTCTGTTTCAAGCACACAGACCTTTCTAAGCATCCGTCTACAGACCTGCCTTCATTACTTCTTCACAACTTTAGATCAACAATACAGAGAACCATTTTTTAAAGACCAAGATGACTCATTAGGAGCGTCAAGGTCCAGGAAAGGAGAGTAGTTTAGAGACACGTAATTCTTGCCCCCAAGGAGCACAGCCTCTGCAGTAAGGTTCACCCATCTTTTCTTTCCACTTCCTTTCTGAACAGAAGAAATTATCCTCAGAAAGTAGTTTCATACTGGCATTTTATGGCCAAAATTCCTGGCCTGCTCTAAGAAAAATTCTTACTGAACAATATCTGGAAAAGTTTGCCCATCTTTGTAGCAAAGGCACTGGCAACTTTGTGAGCTATTGTGCACGGTGATGCTTTGCACAGTTCTATGTAAAAAGAACTTAACACATCTCAAGATCCCAGGAGATTTGTTGCATTTAGTAAGAAAATGTAAGTGTATTCTTTCTCCCCATATTGTCATGCAGAGTGAGAACAAAGGGCGATGTATTATGTTCTGCCTCTTGTATCATCAACAGATTTAGTAAGCGGGAAGCAGCTACAGAATCTCTTGTATTTATCCATCTGCAGGAAGGGAAGGTATCAGCTTGACTCTCACACTCCAGCAGAAGTTTGTGGTGCTGGCAATTGGGAAAAACATCCACAAAAAAATAAAATAAAATAACCCTTTCTATTTCTAAGCTGAGCACAATGATGTCACTGCAATCTGATTGATGTGAAATCAAGGGTAGGGTACTTCAAGAAGTAGCTCTCCAAGTAGAAGGGCCATTTAAACGGAGGCAGGACAGGGCCAGCCTGCATATGGCCACTGCACACTTTAAACACACTGTCCTGGTAGGTGGCACCAGATGGCACTCTTACACAAAAGCTTCTTTTTCATAGGGTCTGCTTGCAGGCAGAAGTTGTATTTAAGCTATAAAGAGGTTCCACCTATCTTGGTTAGGGGTTCCCTGACTTCTGACAGCAGCCCATGTTGCATCTAGGTAAAAGAGCTGGTGCCAATACATACTATTTTCATTTTGGTAAGGGAATAAACAGTCCTGGCATAAAGCAATTCATGTCAGCACAGCTTCATCCACACTTGGATGTACATGCAATTAGGGAAAGCACAAGACTCCTAACAACAGGTCTTTCAGATATGAGCAGGCAAGGCCTCGCAGTGCAAGTGAGTGCTCAGTCTTGGGGTGATGTGCTATTGGAAGGTCTGCCTGAACACAGCAGGACTCTGCTGCCTCCCATAGAGCCTGACCAAAGTCAGTCCTTGAGGTACGGTGGTATCTTGGTAATAAGGAGCTGACGAGATTTCTGAGAGATGGGGCTGCCCGCATAATCTCTTTCCCAGACCTAGTGTGTCTGCAAACACCAAGCGTGGTGCATGTAATATTTATACAAATTCTGCATCTTCTGCACCTCTGCAACGGAGGCAGCATAGCAGGCTTTAGTTATCTTCTGTGTAGCAAAGCAAGAGTGGATTCATCGGATGTTTAATGGCTACAGCCCTCCTCTCCCTGTCCCCTGCTTTTGTGTCATGGTCCTCTCATCTTCCCTGCTACCATTGCAAGGGTATTCCTTAAAGACGCCCACGGCACTACACCAGGAATGCAGGAGGTGCCAGTATTGTGACAGGGAAGTAACAAGCTATGGCTAAAATCACCCTGTCCGAGCCAGGCGCACTGCCCCGGGGCTGAGCAGAGGCCGGCAGAGTGCCCTGCTGCTCAGTGTCGGATGATGCCCCGACCCTCACCCCAAACCACCTCTGGGGTGGGGCCCTTCCCTTCGCTTTCTGCCCCAGGGCTAGGTCCTCTCTGGCAGAGGGGCTGCAGGATTCACAGCACAAACTCCCACAGGCAGCTCCAGCAGGACAGCAAAAAGCCTGTGTGTGCTGCTCAGGGAGAGCTGCTGGACTGGGGACTTGCATGACTCCTCGGAGAGGCTGGGCAGTTTCCCTAGAGGTGAACAATGCCCCTTTGGTTTCTTGGGACTGACAACACATTTTCCTCTCAAGTCACTCTTCCCCCTCACCTTCCTCTCCAAAGTAAATCAGCCCAGCTTTAACGCAAAGCGAGAGACGCTTCATCTCCCCAACGCCACTCGGAGGAAAAGTTACGAGGAAAGGAGAAGCGGAGGCGCTGAGCCCGAAGGTCTCCCGATGGCACCGAGCCGTGCGCCCGGTGCTGCCTCAGCTCAGCCACGGCAGGTCGGACACCTCCCGGCGGGGAGAGCACACTTCTCCCCCAGGGCAGCATCTCAAGAAAACACATCGTAAGGAAAAAAAAACCGCACAAAAACCCTGGGCTGCCCAGCGGGGTCTCCTCGAAGCGGCCACGGCAGGGCCAGTCCCAGGGGACACCCCGGGACCTGCAGCCCCGATTCACCCCCGCGGCGAGNCCTGCCGAGGGGCCGGCACCGGGAGCGGCCCGAGGGGCGGGGAGGGGAGGGAAGGGGAAGGGCCACCCTTCGGTCGCCGCCACCCCCTTAAAGCGCCGGCAGCGCAGCCGCCTCCCGGGCAGCCCTTGCGCTGCTGGAGAGGATGAGGATGAGCCCGGCGGCTGCTTCCCCGCCGCTTCCCCCCGGGGGTGCCGGCGATCCCCGGCAGAGCGGTTTGGGCTCGGTGAAGGCGGCGAGCCCTCCCTTCAGCAGCCGCTGCCGCCGGCAGAAAGGCGCCGGTTGTCTGCGGTGGCCCCTCTGCATCCCCCGGGGAGCAGAGCCCCCAGAGATGGGTGTTCCGAGGGGTGAGCTCCCGAAGGGGAGAGCTCCTCTCGGCCCCTGCTCTCCACAGCCGGCCTGCAGGTAGGCCTGGCTGCTGCAGCACAGGTGGCTGGTCTGTGATTAGAGTTGGGCACCATTAAAGAGCTTCAGGAAGATTATATGGCTTCAGATAAGTAGGATTATGGATCCCTGTCCTCTCTGATTCTTACTCCAAGCAACGCTCAGAAAAACCACTTATAATAATCCTGTTGAAGAAGGCCTGATGTTTTATTAATCTGTCCCAGCTTTTATGGCTCCGCAGAGAACAGAGTGGAGCCCCAGCGCTGAGCAGGGGCCTTCTTAGTCACAGGCATATAGAGGGGAAAAAAATAAACAAGACAGTGATGCATCTCTCCTGGAATAAAAATGGATGAAGGTTGCCAACAGTGAAGATCCTCATGGAGAAGAGCTGTCTGGACCCTGTGCTAGAAGCAGACATGGGGNGCCCTCGGTGAGCAGGGGCAGCCCCCGGTGAGCAGGGACCCCAGCGAAGCTCTGCGGCCGCCCGGCCGGGGCAGAGCGGCGGTGCCGGTGCTGGGGGTGCTGCCGGCCGTCCCTTACCACATTGCTGAGGAAATCCGCCTCGCTGAAGTCTCCGAAATCGAGGAAGCCGGTGCCGGCAGCGGGGAAGAGCCGCTCCGCGGCGAAGGGCTCCAGGATACTGTCCATGGTGCCCTCGGCCGCCCCCGGCGCTCCGCGGGCCGGGCTCAGTGCGGCGGCGGCTCGGTCCCGGCCGCCCCCCGGCACCGGGAGCGGCCCAT
>WEIS01006840.1:585-17158 GCA_013389965.1 Todus mexicanus | reverse complement strand
ATCCATCCATCCATCCATCCATCCATCCATCCATCCAGGCTCTTGCTCCACACTCCCCACGGGTCTAACAGCGCAATCCAAGGTGATCCTTGGCTACTTGTTGCACAAGCAGCTGCGTGGTACCTCCTGCACACAAAAGCTTTTATACTTGCACACACAATGGGCTCTTTCAGTTACATTTACTCTTACCTTACATTTCAGTCAAGTGTAAAGAGCCTTTGGGTAAAAGGTCAGAGACATAAATTCAGCCAGGATGGAGTTGTGCTGAGAGAATAATGCTGTTCCTCTTTCCTTCATTGTAAAGAAACCTCTTTCTCAATGTGAGTCCCAGTGCGTTTAAAGGGGGGAACACAGACACCTTTGCCTTTGCAACATGGGACAGGTATGTCCAGACACTTCAGAGAGAAACAAATCTATATCTGCAAGCAAGGGGAAAGACATCTTTCCTTCAATATTCCGGTCAGCAGGGTTCCCAGCTGCAAGGGATAGTAGGACCAAGCCCTGCGATAGCAATGGGGTGACAGTCATGGAGCACGGGCAGAGCCACAACAAGGGCAGCTTCACCTCCTGCTGCTGACCAAACACGTATTTCGCTTCCCTAACTGCAAAGACTCACCAGCGAAACCGAGAGTTTCTAGTTCAGTGCCTCACCCAAGTAACACAAGAAAGCCTCTTCTCAGGACACACACTGTATTTATCCTCAGCACCAGCCTGAGGAAGCTGAAGTGGTGTCAGCTCCAGTGACTGTTTGCGCAGCATGGGTGGCAGTGTCATCAGAAAAGGTCAAACTAAGTAAACCTCACTTGTTTGTCTGCGCTCTAGAGGAAAAAATGCTTTGGCACATTCAGATAGGGATTGTGAAGTCCATTCAAAAGGTTAAAATATCTTGGAAATAAATAAATTGCCTGTTTTGAGATTCTGCTTCTATTTAATACTTTCAGTACCAAGCATAACTGCCCAGATGCAGTTCCACATGCATCGCTGCTGCATCACTGCAAGCAAGAAAGGATGGTAACAAACTTTCCTTTCTTGTATTGCGCTGCAAAGCTGCTCCGTCCCATCTTGTAGAGCTCCGATAGGGACCCTCACCCCTAGCTTTGAAGCAGCTGTTTTTCCAATGCTGACGTGACAGACACGAGTGTCATCCATTAAAGGCAATGCAAACATTACCTCTGTGTTCAGAGAGCGTCGCTGCTGACCCTCTGGAGCCTAACAAGGGAGGTATTTCTGCAAGCAAGCAGTTTTGTGCTCCAGAAGAGACCTAGGGACAAGGAAAGTGTTGATGGGGTAAGGGGAGGTAACCACATTTCAGAAAGACTTGGATGTGCTGCTAGGGGTGGCAGAGAGTGCCCACAGTGTGGGGAGAACGGTCAGGCTGGGTGGCACTGCTGCAGCAGAGGCCTGGCAACTACAGCACTTGCAGCTCTTGAACACTGTTAACAGGATCGCATGGCTGTGAAAAAGGCAAGTGCCACGCTGGGATATAGATGTAGGAATCCTCCTACAAAACCTTTACAGTGTGAAGCTCCCCACAATATAGCATCAGCTAAAATACCGTGCCTATCTGACTTGCCACCCCTTGAGCAAGATGGGGACTTACTGGGCTGGGCCCAGAGGAGGGCAGTGGGAATGACTGCACCCTAAAAAAGGACTGAGGGAATTGTGCTTCTTTGGTCTGAAGAGATGACTGTCATGCCAACAGTCTAGGTGCTCAAAGAGCTGCAGGAAATAGGAAGGCAAGAATTGTTCTCCATTGCCACACTGGAGGGGACAGGCAGTAACAAATGAGTGCCTGGGAGGTGGCAATATCACCCTCAGGAGAGCATCTTTAAAACCAAGTTCTGCAGCCATCTCTTGGGACATAGATATGGCAGATCAGAAGGCAACCTTTGGGCAGGGGCTGAATCACATGATTGCCCAAGTTCCTTTTCAGACCTGTTTTCTCTGATTTTATATTTAGATTTATTTGCAATCTGATCACAGCAAGAGACTGAGACAGCAACCAAGTACGTTTAGATTGAACAAGTCTCAAACTGACAGCAGATAAGACTTCCTGGCCTTACAACGCTTGATACTGCAAATGCGCATGTATGACCAAGGTCGTTTTATCAGTGCTGAGAAGTGAATCATCAACCCATTTCTCACAAGAAAGGGATCCTTCTCTCCTGTGCTCTATCCTGCCTTGTCTTGCTGCCACAGCTTGCCTTTATTCCCATGGAGAGAGAACTGCAGGTCTCTTGTCGTACCACTTTGGACTTACTTTGCCTTCACTCTACACCATTGTGAGCAAGGCATGCAAGACAAGAGAAACAGCTGCTGGGCTTGAACACAAGCACAGGAACCTAAAGATGCTTTGCAGCTTGCAAAGCTGAAATTTTTGGTTGCTCCCTCCCTCCCCCTCTCCACCAGACCAAGCCAGAAGGTTTCACAAACTCATTGGGGATGAGTGTTTCTTGAGGAATGTGGGACAAATTGCTTGTGTCGGTGATTCTTGGTTTGCTGCGTGCAGGCTTCATTGGGACAGGAGCGGTGGTCTGTCTGGGGTTTGCCTTCATTTGCAGCCTGGAGAGCTGATACAGGAATCATTCACACTGTTAGAGCTGCTGGCATTGGGATGCAGACTGGCTCTTTAGGACTGCCACCACAGCAGAGCTTTTACTTAAAGTCTGGCAAAAGATACCATTTGTCCTGTTTATTTTTCCAGCTTTAGTGTTCCTATGGATGGTTTCTGCCACAAGCCATTTTCCTAGCCATGAAGGCTTTCTGCAGCTGTGCAGGCTCCATACTTTGGATCTTCAGTCCTGCATTTATTTCCCTCTGGATTCAATTACTTCTCCATACATTGCTTGGGGCTGATTTTGTTCACTGTTTTGTGCAGTGCAGAGGGAGCAACAGCTGCATTGTAGGTCCCTTCTGTTCCTGAGGTCCCATTGAGAACAGGTGAGGATGAAAATGTGACTTCCAAGCTAGCTGAAAGAAGAGGCACTGTAATCCCTAGACAGTCACTTAGGAGTCAGGCTGTGTGCAATAGCACAATAGTTACATGTCCAGCACTTGGGCTATGATTTCTTCATTTAGGTTTTGTGGGAACAATTCAAACCTCATGAAAAAGTCAAGATAGGAGGACAGGAATCCAGCAAAACATCCTCTAGCATAAGGTAACTTTCGAGGAAGGACTTGCAGACGCTGGAGCTTTTCCCTCTGCTTCACTACCCCACGTCATCCGGGGAATCTGGCTCCCTTTTGATTTCCTTCCAGCAGCTGGTTTTAAACTCTTCCTCACACACACTTGTCCCTCCAGCCAGCTTCAGCTGCTTTCCATTTCCTCCTCCCTCCTGGGCACTGTGTCCAAGCCAGGTACCCAGCACACTTGCTCCCACTGCCTGTGAGCAGCAGTGGGACAGGGAGAGGAACCAGCAAAGAAATCTCAGCTATCTCAGCTCCCTGCTAAAAGCAGAGAAGGGGAGACACCTGTGAAAACTGTCCATAAATCTGCTGCCACAGATGAAAGAGGGAATGAATTGTGTTCTGTGTGCTGCTTTGTGTGCAGCTACAAAGAACTGGGGCTGCATCAAAATAATGCCTGCCTGCAAGCAGACACATTTCATGGGTAACCACCAAGTCCAGATAGGTGCAAGACATGCTGGAGCATTCAAGCAAGGTGCAGACACACGCGTGTGCATGTGCTAAGGGAACGTACACCACCGCTTGTGCTTTTTTTCCCCCCTCTTGCTTGGGAAGTAGAGGGGAAAGTGAAGAGCATATTAATTGCATGTTTGCATATGGCAAGGATCCATGAATGCTGTGGTTTCAGTGAGCACCCTAATGCTATGTGGGGAATGAAAGGGAAGCCACAGAGCTCAGCATTGCAATTATTATTCTTTCTGGGGTGAACTTAAGGCCCTTGGATAGATCTAAATCGGCTTTGCATACAAGTAGCGAGTGACAGGCAGGGAAGGAGGGAATACCAGTCCTAGGGAAAGGAGAGCCTTGAATACAAGACACCAGACCCTAGGATCATCCCTTCAAGAGAATCCATTCAGCTTCCTGGGAATGTGGCTGAGCTGCCTGTAGCAAGGTTAAGTATATCAGAAAGCAGAGCCCCAAAATAGTAAACGGGTACTGTAACAAAAGATGAGAACCGAAAACTCACTACTTTTGAAGGTAACTGATAAAGGGGCAAAAATCTCTTTGTACCTTCTTCAGTAAGGACTAAGAATGTTTCTTTGCCTTGTCACACACAATTTGCCCTCCTTGCTCTAAACTTCAGAAAGAGAGACTCTCCCCCCTTTTTTTTTTCCTTTCTCTTTTTCTTTTTTTTCTGGCCATCTCCCTGGAGAAAGAGACAACTTTCAGGGTAACTAACTGAGTGAAGAGTAACTTCAGTATGAGGGCATCTCCTTCCAGCAGTTTGTTAGCATCTGAAGACACTGTAAATAACACCCCTTCAGGAAACTCAGGTGAATGGGAAGTTGTAGGACAGCAGAGAAGGGCGGCTGCCTCAGCCTCCTATGCACTAATTTGTATTTACTCTACCAGGCTTCAAGCCTGCAGGGTTGCAAGGCCAGTTTGCAAAAGGGACCCAGGCATCCTTCATGAAGCTGCAGACAACCTGAAGAGTCATTCTGAGGGGGCTGTATTTCCTTATTTCTCATAACCATTTCCTACATCTCCAACCTTTTCCTAGGAAGGATGAGTGGCACAGCTGCATACCCTGTTTGACTGAGTTTTACCCAAGAAGATACCTTGCATTAAGGAGTACAGAGCAGGAGGCAGGCAGCTGTGGTGCAGGACGGAGCTGACGTGCCACTGGAACAAGACTAGCCAAGTCAGGGCATGGAGACTACAACAGCTCTGCTTTTGCGCATCGCATGTGCCATATGAAGTCAACTCTAAACCCCCAGTTACCCACATGATGACTAGGGGACAATCCCCACTGGTTTGTACCACTTGATTCCTCAAGCATGGTGGTGAAGTCAGACACTCGCCTCTTGGCTGTGTCCAACACGATCTGTCCCAATTGGATTCAAGTAGATCTGATGCACACAGGCTGGTCAGGGGAAGCTGGGGGACAGTGTTCCCTGCCCTGCCAAGGGTTAAAAGCAAGCTTCGGATCCGCAAGCAGTCTTTCAAGGAGAAAAGCACAACCTAGCAATTCAGGCATGTCTCACCCCCCACTCCCCCCCACACACTCCTTGTTCAAATGACATTGTTCCAGTGCTGTCTGCCTCGCCCCTCAGCAGTAATTACAGACTTTCACTACAGGGGAAAGAGAGACACGGCAGAGGAAACCTTCATTACAGGCTTATCTCCTAGAGTAAAAGCAACCCCAGCGTAATGTCTGGGGGCACACTGCCAGGATCAGCCACCAAAGCAAAATGCTTACATTTAGGACAAAAATAAAAGGGGGAGAAGTGTTAAGTGATCTGGGGAATCAGAAGCCCACCAGGTTGGCAGCTGTACAGTGCTGGGCGGAGGGAGCACTTCGGAGGATCAGGAAAGCTGCCCTGGTTTTAAGTCGTGTGGTTTTCATCTGACATGTTTCCTTCCTTCCTCCTCCTCATGTCTCCTGATGTCTACATGTGTCCCTTTGTCACCCCTGGCAAACACAAGTAGGCTGGGAAGGGATGGTTTCCCTATGCTTCCCAGCTTGATGTTCCTCCAAGGGGCAGATAAAGCCGTAGGTGTCCTTGGCTGACCCCTTTCCCCTTCGCATACCTAATATACAGTATACATTCAAGAACAGGTTTCTTGTACCCAGAGCTGAGGGCTCTTTCTTACTTTGTATATATCACAGAGTTTTCTTTCCAGTAGGACAGGCCTCTGTTACAGCCCACAACCATTTCCTACTGCTGTGGTGCATCTCTCAGGGTTGGCACTGACCTGCACGCAGGTGGCTAACACCTCTGACAAACGTGGTCTTGCTCCTGCCGCTTTCTTCCTCATCTCAGCTTTCTGTCAGCAAGTGACACAGGTCCAAGCTAAGTTGCTCTTCTTACCCCTGAGCATTCACATGTATGAAACTGGGAACTACGATCACGGCACAGTTAGCTCAGTGTTTGTGGGAGAGCTCATTTCAGCGATGTTTTTCCTTCAGAGCCCATTTTTGCTGATGATGGTAACACCTTGTTCGTGCAGAGTCTGCGATTTGATGCTGCATTAGAATGATCCAACAGGCCTTGTCCCCAAGGCAGCTAATACCAGGGATGGGAGAGGACTGGAAGGAGAAAAGTGTTCAATCAGATTGCTATTAAGATGTGCCTAGGGAACTGGCTGAATTGCAATTGTTCTTTCCTAGCTGGTGAGTGAGCACAGGAAAAGATTTACCTTCTGGCCTTTCCATTTGGCCATGTTGACATTTCCAGGCGGCACTTTCCTCTGATGGAGAGGTTTGACGTCAGGTGGGCTGATTAACGCCTGCAGTGCCTCTGACTCATTTAGCTACGGCCTGTGCAAGGGGATTTGAAACATCTCTTTTCTTTCTGTCCCTCATTATGGTTGGTTTTAAATACATAAAGCTAATTCACAACTTCAGGGAAGATGCAGCTCAGCTCAGGCTCAAATACGCATTGCTATGGCAACAGATGCTGTCAGGTGCATGCAGATATGTAACTCTCAGCAGTGAACTCCCCTGCCCAGTTCTCCCTGCCCAAGCAATGCATGGGGCTGGCCACAGGAAGGCAGGGTGAAGCTGGCACTGCCCACACCAATTGGGTATGCGGCAGCCCTTGGGAGCAGCCCAGTGCTGGCCTTGCTGCTCTCTGAGCCTCAGGAGAGCTCACCTGAGCCAGCCAGCTGCCCTCTTGCTGAGCAAGAACCACTCTGGGGGAAGCATTGGTAAGTGGGGTTTGTTTGCAGAGCTCCCTGCTTGACTGGCATTTCCAGGGTGAAAAGCCCTAGTGTGGCATTTTCAACCTGCAAAAAGGAAGAGAAAGACTTCTTAGATCAACAAGTCTCATACAGCTGCAGCCCAGCATGTAACACAACCCTCTTCATACACTGTTCAAGCTCTGAAATAAAGAGATAAAAATTATCAGCTGACTTCCAGAAGCTCTACTGATCAACCCCCCAGCTTGCTAGATAGATGCTCAGCAAGGAAACAGAGGTGCAGAGAGATGTGGTTTCTCAAGCTGACTGGTGGTTAGATAGCTTAGGCAAGGCAAGGCAAAGCAAGTCCCTGGCTCCTCTGTCCCAGAGTACTTGTCTCCTTGGTGCACTGAGCATGATCCCTTTGCTGCTGCCGTGTCCTGTACAGCTCTCGATTCGTCGAGAGCTTGAGTATGGCAGCAGCCCAAAATGTGAAGCCTGAGACATGCCCAAAGGCAGCAGCACTAAGGAAAAGGCTTTTTGAAGTGCTCAAGAACAAACCGCCCACGGCACTGTGCCTGTGCATCTCTAATGTCCACTGATGTACAAGGGATGTCAGAGGTTCTGGTTTGTGTAGCAAACAGGTCTAAGTGTTCCCAGATCTTTCTTTCTCCAGGCATCTCAGGTGATTTAGTGGTTTTCTTAAAGCCTGAGCACCTGAAGTCCTGGGAATGTAGAAGCTTCTAACTTCCCCTGCTATTTTCTTAGGTGACATCTGATGGTTGCAGAGTGCCAGCTGAAAATGCACCCCCTTGGCTATGACACAAGTGAGCAAACCTAAGAAACCATCATTTACTATTATTTTTGGACCACCCCCACTGACTGAGCTCTGAATTACAGGTTTTGTTTTGGACTGTGGGCAAGCACAACACGTGGGGAGGTACCTGGGTGCTCTCCTGCTGACTTGAGCTGCACCAAGAGGCAACATATACCCTGTTGGACACTTCTGAAAGGGCAAAAGCCAAGCTAAGCCAAGAATTCATTCTTCTCGCAGATCACTAGCATTGGGGAATGGTTTCTAAGTTAATCCTCATTTTATAGTTTTAATGCTTCCCCAGCTGGAGTACCAAGTCATTTTTCTACCACAGCTGATTTGAACTTCACCTCCTCCAGCTGATGTACCCTGCCACACCGAGGAAGTTAATAGCATGAGACACGTTTGAACATGTTAAATGTTTTTATGACTGCATAGATTGAGCCACAAACAAATCCACGACAAATCACCGAGATCTTAGAAATCTACTTTCCAACACAAATTCCTTTCTTTTGTGTGTCTTTCCCAACTCAAATTCAAGTCGGAAACTCTCTGGGTTCTGCAGTAACTCTAACCTAGCAAAACTGTGGGTGTAAGAGAGATGAAAAACAATTGCATGATGTCTCCAGGGCTTGTCCACAATGACTCCAAACCCTAAATTGCTCATCCCTTGAGCATGGTTTACAGCTGCAATGGATGAGCTGTGTAACCAGCACTTAAATAAAGGGGAGGCAGCAAGCCCTCCTGAATCAGCATCTGTTCTGGGAAGGGCTGACCCAGAGGCAGCCACAGCAAGAAGGTACTGAAACCCACTGTCTCCTCCTAGAAACAGAATTGAAGGTCACAAAATAAAGACCCCCACAACCAGAGCTGGCCTCTGATTAAAAATAAATCCCTTTCATGGGCAGACAGTGGTTGGAGAAGGGAAAATACTGAACTGTGGGAAAAGTTTGGAGAGTTGATGGCTGAGCATCTCAGAATAGAAACACAAATAGCATCAATTCAGGTGCAGCTCTATACCCCCAGCATCCGTGTAAGGACATGTTCCCTTCTCATACACTTCTTTCACACTAAAACTGTGGTGGTGATTTTTTTTTTTTGTGGTGCTTTCATCTGGGAGCAAATGTGAAAGCAACTCAGTCTTAGAAACACCAGAGATGAAAGTCTGCTTGGTTTCCTACCCATGCCACCTTTGAAGCCAGGAAAATCAGTCCTCTGTGGAGAGTTGGTGCTTTTCCTGAGTATAAGAACTATCATCATTTCCAGGTGACGGTGGCTGCCACTATCTTGCACCAGAATGATAAACAAAACCACACCGTGGTGTGGTTCTCCTACTGCCTGTATTGTGCCCTCAGGGCTAGCAAACAGTATAGATACTTGGGCACTTACAGGGGTCACTTCATTTAAAATGCACCAGAGAAAATACTGGTAAAATATATTCTATTATTGGCCCCAAGAACCCTTTCAAGAAGATGAGTTTTCATGAAATACCTGAAGCAGGGGATTGAAAATGGAGAACTGTTAAAAAAAACATCAGCGCCCAAAACTCCAGTCCAAACCAGAGATGTTCCTCATGAACAGGTTAATATATAAATATACTTCACATCATATCTGTATTTCTGTGAAAGACCATTAAATTCCGTGAAAGCACACAGTGCCAGCCCCCAGCAGAGGCAGGGCTACCGACCAAGGGAGGCTGTGATCCCAAACAGCATCTTTTGTGATCCCATTACAGACAGAAAATCTTGCAGTATCCTACACAAGCATTAGTCCTGGTGCCAGCAAGAAGTTTTGACTATGTTTTTTGCTGTCTAATCAATCCGATGTAAGCACTCTTGCCTCACTGCAGGCTGCCATCCTCTCCTCCTTGACCAGATACCCAGTGGATTATTTTTATCTTGGATCACATAGTCCCAATGTTACAATTACATGCTGACCTCAAAGACTTGCTTTTAAAAGTACCCTTCTTTAGCAAACCCTCTGTCTAGTGGGTTGGGTGGTTTTCTTATTTTTTATTTTTATATCTAAATGGTTAAATAGTGGGTGTGGTTGACGAGAGAGGAAAGTAAGAAAAAGAAAGAGGCAGACATAGCAAACAGTAGGGGGTAGGGTTGGGAAGGTCACAAGTATCCTCCTCAGGACAGGGAAGTCCATGTGCTCCAAAGAGGAGACACTTGTCTGCTTCTCTTTCATCAGCAGTATCTTCTAGAGGGTTGGTTCTCCTTGCTGACAAATGTCATTTCACCACATAGACAGTAGCAGTCCCTCCTCCTCACAGTTACACCTAAGCACTTATTCTTGCAGCTGCTACCTAGAGACCCAAGAAACCAGTGTCCTTCAAACTTGGCACGAATATTGAGACTTCCCTGTAGACACTCATTGATGTTAAACATTTTCTAAACAGAAGAGACAGAAAAGCAACTCAGAAGTGCTCTGAAGGGCCTAAAGGCAAACAGAACAAGGACAGGGACAGGCAGCCACAAATGTAGAGATGTGTTCACAGTGAAACCCGTGAAAGATTGATGTTACCTGCCCATGTTGCCGCTCAGCTGAGAGTTCCATCAAATCACTGCAAAGCTTCACAGAATGCACAGAAACCTCTTCAGGAGAGATAAGCATCTTTTTTGGGATGGAGAGGAGGAGGGAACAGGACACCGGTCTGTCCTAGCAAGGAAAGAAAGGGAAGCAACTCACAGGCTGATCAGAGAAACTTCAACTCTGCAGCAACACCTCTCACCCAGGATGCACACACAACACTTTCCAGTTTGCTCCACACTAGAGCTTTTCCTCCATACTCTAAATAGCTTTAAAACGCAGCTGAAATGGTTTTAAGGCTGATTGAAGCCACAGTGAATTTGCTGCAAGTGACACAAGGAGCTTTGGCTGGACTGGTTGTGAAAGCTGGCCTTTTAATGGCTGTTCCAGCCATCTTGTGCTTATAACAGTCTCCTTCACCTTCAGGCATGCATATTGCTTCCATACTGTTGTGCATACCTTATCTTCCTGTGGCCTTTTCTGCACACTGTCTCTGGCCCCATTCTGACAGAGTGAGCTTCCATTGTGTCAAACCTCATCAACAAAAAGCTAAGAGTAGTACTTGCAGAGGAGACCTGCAAACAGTGCCCTGAGCTGCAGGTATTTGGGAATAAGGCATCTGTCACTCAGGTGAGTGAGCCTGAACCCTTGCTCTGGGTCAGGTTCAATTGCATAAAACAGATCTGAACACCATCAGACTGAAAATGATCTCCATGTTTTTGGTGAAGTCAATGTGAAACTGAAATGAATTTGATACAGATTGGAAGAGAGTACAGGCTGGTTAGCACAGCCCAGGCTGGGACAGAAAGTAGTATCAGAGCTCCAGTTAAGTGACACCCGTAAATGCTGGCAAGGGACATGATCATGACGAACAGGCATCTGAGGACTTACCAACTTCTCTCATTTGGATTTAAAAAGCCAAATCCAACACCAACATTTGCTGAATAGTGTCTTGTTTCACCAGCATCAGTCAGCAACACATCAGTCAAAGGTGTTCATCTCTGAGAAAAAGACAGAAATTCAAATTCCAAACTCTGTGCTTTTAATGAGCTTTGTTAAATTTGCTCCCTTTTGCAGTCCTGGGGTCAATTAATTAGCGACTGCCTAGGGAGAAGCTTTATTAAGCTCAGATAACAGAGGTTTCAGCCCCTTGCCCTCCCTCTATGCACATCCCCCTTTACACATCTGGATAAAAGCTTTGCTGCAAAGCGTGGAGAGAGCAATGGCTTCAAGCAGAACGTCCCTGAGAGCACATCTGAGCTCCCAAAAGGCATTGCAAACTCTTGCATCATGCAGAGGCAGGAGAAGCCAGAGCGGCTAGGAAGTGAGAAGATCCACTCTGGCAGCTGCTGCCACAAGGATAGGGTGTCACTGGGAACAACAAAAGGTGTTTTTATTGAGGAAACGTGGTGCCACGAGTTACTAGTCTTCTAGCAGAGGCAGGAATCCTAGGGCTCTGATGGTGCTGCTCTTGCAGCAGGAACGAGCCAGCCATTCAGGACTAGTCTGACAAATCTGGCACCAGCTGCTCAGCTTTATTAACGGCAGAAGCCCTCGAGGGGTGGGATCCAGAAGCATCACAGCGATTTTTTTTTTCCCCTTTCCTAAGCACAAAAGACAGAAGTGGAATGTAGCTGAGGAATGCTTTGCCCTTGGAAGGGATGTAATAAATCTCCTTGGATGTGATATTTGGTTTATTTTGTGGGAGTCATTCGAAAGGAAAAGGCAGATGGTGGGGCTTTGCGCTCAGCCTATGCTGGCAAAGGATTCCCGACAAAGAATGTCCATTGGCAGGGAATTTCCTGACTTTGCAAGTGAGCAAACGCCTCTTTTTCGGTTACTCTAAAAGCTGTCTTGGTATTATATAAAAGGCTGCTATAAGGCAGACTGTGATCAGTTATTCTCCAGATCCACCAGAAGAAGGACAAGTAATAATCAGCCTGATTTGCAGGAGGAAAGATTTGGGCTGTGCTCAAGAAAGTGCTTTTTCCCCAGGAAGGTCTCCTGGGCCGCAGGGGGCTGCTGGGGAGGCTGCAGCATCTCAGTTGATAGAAGCATTTAATGCAGGCATCAGGCTCCTGGGTGACTCCACTTCAGAGAAGCAGGGATGGCTTCAGAGACTTGCTGAAGTCCCTGCCAGCCCTCTGGTGATTATTGCTGTATGATTATTACCAGGAGTGGGAGCGCTGCCTTTGTAATAGGGGCTTAAGGAGGATTCTTCCTGCACTGTCAGTCACTGGACCTAGGGTTGGGTTAACAGGCAGAGGCTGGGGAAGAAGAAAACAGAAGGGAACTGATGTGCATATGGACTTGATTTACCACAGCACCATGGCTAAGAAAAATCCCACAAGTGACTGTGAACCTACCACAAAGTAAGATGAGGCTGGGCTCACTCACAAGACAGAGCAGTGAGGAGGGAAGGGATTACTTTTGGGGTCTCAGGTCTATCAGTGAACTCCTTGGGGAGGTCATGATGGAGGCCGGTCGGATGGCAGTAAGCCATCAGGGAACCCTAAACCAGGTTTAAAGGGGACTTGGTGGAAGAGGAGCAGACTCCATGAAGCCAACTACAGCCGCTTGCAGCGGTTCCATCTTAAGGGAATCACCACAGTGGAAGGTAGAGATGGCTGTCAGCCATTAGTGGTAGAGACTTAGTTATTACCAGTGGTGGTAAAGTCCCAGCTATAAAAAGTCTGAAGCCCTTCCACTCACCTGTTTGGACAGGAGTGGGGCAGCCTGAGCAGGCAGAGCTGCCATTACAGCTGCAGGACACCTGGGGAGAGGTGGAAGCATGGTCCCTACACACACTCTGTGAACCCCAGAAAGTGCACAGGCTACATCCGAATAGACGCCACTGCATTGCTGATAGAAGCCGTAGTTCAGAGGGCTCAGCCACACAAGCCACCATCTTGTTGTTTTCTTCATCCCCCAGAAATGCAATTTTGCTCACTCCATCAGGTTACTGTTGATTCTCCTTCCTCATGTGCTTGTGAGAAGAGATGAAAAAAAGGATAACATTACAGAGAAGTTTGTTACGATTTTAATTTCCTAGAAGAGGAAGTTTGTTTGTGGTGCTCTCTGGAGGGGTAAGGCCCTCACAACAGATTTCAAGAGAGTTCTTCATGTCATCGCCTGCCATTGTCACCTGCTGGAAATTACATGTTTTCAGTGTTTTTTTTCTTGTCAGGGAACACAAGTAGTTTCTGTTCTGCACCCTATATTTTCACATGGAGAGGAGGTGCCTGTGTAAAGCAAATGACCTTACCCAGAAGTCAGCAGTCTTGGGATATTACCAGAGCTGCACTAAGCACTTTGCTGCTGTTATCATTTCTATTGATTTTACATTTATAGAGAGCTGCAAATTTACACAGTGCTTAATAAACACAAGTTTCCCGGACTGGGACTAGTGATAGGAGAATTGGGAGCCCTTTTTTTTTAAAAAAGAACAACCACAGACCCACATTTTTAAAAAAAACGAAATACATGATATTTCTGTGTTATTTTTTCCACTACAGTCACAGCCTAAAGATTAGGGGAGTTGCTGCCACACTCCTGTATGGCCACACACACGAGGACGCAGTGAGAACAAATGGATCGAACATCCTCCCATACAGAATGGCAATTTTATACCACTTCTCACATTGACGTCATCCAAAATTTTGGACAGAGAAGTCCGAAATGTGCTCAGTAACAGCGAACCAGCAAAAGACCTTGGGTTCTACTCCTGCTGAGCCACTTAAAATTTCACCCAAGTTTTCCAAAGATGTAGCATTTCCCTCCTGCAAGAGCAGGGCTGTGAGTCTTGGGCTGGGATAAAACATAGGATATTACCAAGGTATCTGCAGGCAGAAAAGTCAAGTAATGTAAGCACCATTTCTGCACAAATATTTTCGCTCTGGACAAATTATTTGTTCTTCAGCTTGAAAATGAAAAACTTTAGGCTTAAATCTTTGTGAGCATCTAAAGAATGTTTTTTTCTAAAGAGATCTCTGAGAGCAAGATTAATGTCCCCTGTCCCATCTACTGAACATCCCAAAGTATCATTTTGTGCAACACTTTGTGGCAGCATGACTCAAAAGAATGAAAAGGAACAGAAAAAAAAAAACCAAACATGGGGTCAGGGAGGTTGGACAATGCAAGGTAAGAGTGGAACTCATATAGCCTTGAAGAAAGGGAAAGGAGCACATGCTGAATCCAAGTAATCTCTGATGAATTAAAGAGGCAGGTTGAACAATTCCTGGATAAAAGCAGTGGGTTAGGCCTCAGGAGGCAAGTCATCACATACTGGTGCTCAAAGGGGACTAGAGACAGCAATGAGGTTGAGCTCAGTCTTCAGGAAGCACTCAGGTAAGTGGAAACAAATACCTGAAGGCAATTTTTGGGAAAAAACTCACCAAAACACAAACAAACAAAGGCTTTAAATGCAGAGATGACATGTGCCAAGGCTGTGCTAGGGCAGAAACTCTGGCAGGAAACTCCATGAGATACCTGCTCCCTGGAGATGGAAATATCCTCCAGGAGTTTGGCTCCTCCTGTGTGCATTCTGTCTTCAGCTCCTCACAAGGAGTTAAAAGTTCTGCCACTCTTTACTTACTGCTTTTTCTCTAGAGATCTGGCTGTAGATAGAGGCATACTGCTCATGAAGTTTACCTTGGCAGGCTGTGAATGTCCTACCACTGGGTACAGGGTGTGGCTGAGTGTGCCCAGGCCCTTTCTGCAGAGCTTCTCCATATCCTCTGGAGGCTGGCATGGATGAATGGCCCAGCCTTGGAAAATATTATAATCTCCCAGAGAATGCTGGTTCTGAGCTGTACCCAAAGGAAGCCGGGCTGCACTTAGGGAAAACTTTATGAACGGCTGGGTGAAACTCCACGGGCTCTACGCAAAGATAGAAGCAGAGACCTCAGCTTTTGAGAAGTTCACCTGAGAATATTCCCTTACATCTTAGCCCTGACACTGTGCTTTCAGCTATGTACCTGCCAATGTGCCATATAAAGCGTCTCAATTAATATTTTTGGAGTGCTGGGCACATGCACATGTAGCATATTTATTTGTCTGCCTCTTCCACCAGACTATCACAAAATACCTGGCAAGGCATTACCTGCTTGAGACTCCACAGTTCCATAGCAGCATTTTCCCACCAAGTATTGCTGCTAGTGAGAAGGACCCTGAAGCAGGGTGGAAGCTCCTTGGCCTTACTTCAGGTGCACCCAAGTGCAGCTTTACAAGGCAATCTGTCCAGGTATTTTCCTGAAAGCCAGAGGCATTCTGTCCAGTCCTATATCATGATCCCATATTGTTCTGAACATGTTTTCCTCTGTGTGCTACTGCTAAGCCACAGTGGTTCTGCTGTGAACAATGTTACTGCAGAGTCCTCACCTGCGCTCTCCACAGAACATTTCAACTTCACTTTAACCCACCATTGCTCCATCTGTACATCTCAATGCATCTGCTAGGCACATATAATGTGATTCAGTTTGATCTTGAAGTTTTTCTACATGGGCCAGTAGATATCAGAGTCTGAGTATACAGGTTATTTTCAGCTCGTCTGTGACATCCAATTCCACCCACCAGGCTTGCAGAGATATAAAAATCATGGAGGTGTCCAAAATAACAGGCCCCGAGGAAACATCTGTCACCTCCAGAAGCTTGTAACAGAGGAGGATGAAGCATTCATCTCAGCAACTTACTGAATTTTCTTTTAGCTCCCAGAAAGCAGAGCAGCACATCTTTCTGACACAGCTCGGATGCCTTGGCAGTTATATTTTCACATTGCTTTCACACTGTGTTTGACCTGCGAACGTAATGCAGGCAATACAGAGATGCTCAGCAATTTGGATGACATTTGTGCCACCTCACCTTTATCTTCAAAAGGAATGGATTGCTTCGATTCCTTTTTGTTTCTGGATATTTTTTTCCCTCAAAATTGACTAGCCCTTTGCACCCAATCTTTTAATCAAAGGAACACAGAAATGTGCCGTGCTGGAACTTACTGGTGGCTGCTCTAATGCTGAAACTTGCCACCTCCTGCATTATCGACAGAGCTTGTGGGCCGGTGCCTTATATATCCTACAGGTGTTAACCTTCTTACATGGAAAATCGGGAAGAGAGCTGAGAACTTGCATTTCCACTCCCTCCCTCCTGTCTTCTGAAGGGATCTGATCTCTCTTGGACCCCAACTCCCCTCAGAGTGGAGCTGCTCAATTCCACTGCACGGGGTGCTACTTATGGGGTGAATGCTGGCACTTGTGAGGCGGGCAGGCTCTGGAAACAAGAAACCCGAAGACAGACGGTGCTGCTCTCCTTGTGCTAGCAGAGCAAACGGGGCCAGCCCAACTCCGGCGGGGAAAGGCAGATCCATCTTGCCCGCGCCTCCCTCCGCACCAGCCGCCTCTGCTGCCCGCCCCAGGGCAGCCC
>WEIS01006839.1:21620-33674 GCA_013389965.1 Todus mexicanus | reverse complement strand
AAAAAAAAAAAAAAAGACAGTAGGACTAGATTAAATTCTTAATCTCATTAAAGAACAGTTTTAATACTTGATCATATAACCATTATTCCACAATAGGATATTTTTGAGCTAGACGCTAATTGCACGCTTCTAGTGTGACGTCGTATAGTGTGATGCCCTTGCTGTCACAAACCGGTCATCTTGCTGGTGAAAACTGTGCAGGGCTGCAGCTGCTATGAAGCCATAAAACAGTGATGTTGTAAAAGTGTCCTGGGTTCAGTTAGGGTAGGGTTGATTTTCACAAGAAGCAAGGAAGGGCACAGCCCGGATAGCCCAAATGGACCAGCAGAGGATATTCAATACCATGCTGATGCCATGCCCGGTATATAATGGGGAGAGCTGGACAGTGGAAGGTCAGGCAGCTCAGGCAGACGGCAGGTTCTGGGTGAGGAGCAGTTGCCCTGTACATCACTCACTTTATACATTATTTTGTTAGTGCTGTTATTACCATTGTTTTTTCTCACTGTGTTGTTCTATTAAACTATCCTTATCTCAGCTCATGGGATTTTTACCTTTTTCTCCCAATTCTCCTTCGCACCCCGTGGTGTTGAGCTGCCAGCAGAGGCTAAACCACAACATTCCTTTTCCATTTTAGCACCCAGTACGGGGCTTGAAGGGTTGAGATAATGACAGATCTCACCAAAGTGTATTAAACCAATTTTGTTATGCACACTTCTTATATTAGTTAAATAGTCCATGGTCACAATGTTTGTCCATTTTTTCGCATGGTGGTGTTACGTATGTCCTTACATGCACTGTGTATTCCCAGTGGTGGTGTGTATCATCTCTGGGAAACGGGTCAGGACTATCATGTTGCTGTATTGGGTAATGTCAAATTATGATTACATCACTGGTCGTGAGGTTAAGCTGGTTTTTGTGTGCGGCATTGGCGTTTATTAGTCACCTCACCCAGTCTGTGGGGAGGCAGAGGAAGATACTTTCTCTTGGTGTTTCACCTCCCCTTTCTCCTTCAGGCTAATTACAACAGCTTTTGCTAGCTTTGAATGTTCTTGAGATGTCCAAACCAGCATGCTCTTGTTGCTGTGTCTCCTGAATGTGTCCCAGGTCTTTTTTAAGGTTACGCAAAAGTTTTTCAAGCATACCACTCAGTGATCTACCCTGAGGCTGGATCGTTATGAGTGACAAGGTGTGTGGGAGAGAGCGAACAAGTGCCTAGGCCAGTGGTCACCTCCAATGTTCTGGAATTTCACCCCTGAACCAGTACAAAATCCTGACAAACTAGTAAAATTCTTGGAAAAAGTATGTTGTCAGCCTGGCAATTCCATAGAGACACAAATCACTGCAATGTGCTGGGGCCTGGCCCATGCCTACTGCATTTTCTTCAACGCTATTCAGTGCCCTCAAGGGGAAGAGAAGGTCTCTGGACCTAAAAACCAGACTGGCACGTGCTGCAGTGGAACCAGAGAACCATCCTGTGCCAGTATCAGTTGCTCCTATACTGAAAAAGAAATATACAAAAACATCAGTTCCTTTAGTGAGGGATGAAGGTGAACCAGGGTCATAATGAGAACAGGAGGAAGAGGGACAAACAGAGATAATAACTCGATCCCTATCGCTGAATGAGCTGCAAGATATGTGTAAGTATTTTGGCTGACATCTAAGTGAGAACATTATCACCAGCTGCTTCAATGCTGGGATAACAGGGCCTGTAGTTTGGAATTAGAGAGGAAGGAGGCCAAGCAACTGGGATCCCTGTCTATGAAAGGGGGCATTGACAAGGCAACTGGAGAACAGACACAATCCCTCAGCCTCTGGAGGTGACTGCTGTCAGGTGTGAAGGAAGGATACCCTTTAAAAGATGTTGTGTGTCACCAAGGCAAGGGGACCACCATGGAGAGAGGTATGCAGTACCTAAGAGAATTAGCTGTGCTGGAAGTGATTTATAGCAATCCAAGTAACAAGCACTTACCTACAGACCTAGATGAAGTCTAATGCACATCACCCATGTAGCATAAGTTTCTATGAAGTGCACCATCATCATATGCCAACTCTTTGGCAGTGATGCCCTGGAAAGAGGACAGGGGACAAACGGTGGGTGAATTGGCTGGCTAACTGGCAATACAAAGGAATTTTCTCTTCCTCCCTATAGGCCTGTCTCAGCTGTGGAGGAACTGTCTTGGGAGTTCAAAAAATTCACAGAGGACATGTCCTAATCCCCACCTGTATGAGCCCATGTCTCACTATTAGTAGTAGGTACTCTTTTGCTCAAAAGAGAGAGAATATGAAAGCTACACGCTGTGGGGTTTCCTGTGGGTTTACCTACATGACCATGAAGAGGAAATGAGGAAGTGGGATGGGAAACTCACTTCAATCCTAGATGCTGGGATGAGAAACCCACTTGGATCCTAGATGCACAGGTACATGAGTTGTGAAGGAAAACAGTCACTAAAGGGGATTCTTTCAAGAAAAATGCCACTCCAGTTTCCAGTGGGAAATTCCCCAGACATAGTAGAAGGGCTGATCTCACTTCGCATCCTCTTGAAGGGACTTCTAAGTAATTTTCACAGAATCACAGAATCATTTAGTTTGGAGAAGACCTCTAAAATCATCGAGTTCAACCATTTACCCTACTCTACCAAGTCCAACACTACACCATGTCCCCAAGGACCACGTCTGTGCGGCTTTTATACACATCCAGGGATGGCAATTCAACCACCTCCCTGGGCAGCCTGTTCCAATGCCTCACAACCCTTTCCATGATTTTTTTTTTTCCTAATGTCCAGTCTAAACCTCCTCTGTTTCAACTTGAGGCCATTCCCTCTTGCTCTATCACTAGTTACTTGTGAGAAGAGACCAGCACCTACCTCTCCACAACATCCTTTCAGGTAGTTGTAGAGAGCAATGAAGTCTCCCTCAGCCTCCTTTTTTGAAGGCTAAATAGCCCTAGTTCCCTAAGCCGCTTCTCATAGGACTTGTTCTCCAGGCCCTTCACCAGCTTTCTGGACCCACTCCAGCACCTCAATGTCTCTCTTGCATTGAGGTAGCAAAAACTGAACACAGTACTCAAGGTGAGGTGTCACCAATGCCAAGTACAGGGAGACAATCACTTCCTTAGTCCTGCTGGCCACACCATTCCTGACACAGGCCAGGGTTCCTGCCCACCTGGGCACACTGCTGGCTCCNGATTGTCCTGCACTTGCTGTGTGAGCATGCCCAAGATGAACTGCTCCATAATTTTTCCTGGTACCGAGGTCAGGCTGAAAGGCGTCGCATTGACAAGCCTCCAGTCATCCGGGACTTAACCTGTTAACCAAGACTGCTGATAAATGATGGAAAGTGGCTTGGCAAGCTCCTCTGCCAGATCCCTCAGTACCCTCAGTTGGATCTCATTCGACCCTATAGACTTTTGGGTGTCTGGTTGGCATAGCATGTCATTAACTACTTCCTTCTGGATCATGAGGGTATTATTCTGCACTCCATCCCTGTCTTCCAGGTCAGGGGATTGAATACCCTGAGGATACCTGGTGTGGCTATTAAAGGCTGAAACAAAGAAGGCATTAAGTACCTCAGCCTTTTCCTCATCCTTGGTAGCAGTATTCCTGCGTGCATCCAATAAGGGATGGAGATTCTCCTTAGCTCTCTTTCTGTTGATGTAATTGTAAAAATACTTATTATCTCTTACAGCAGTGGCCAGACTGAGTTCTAACTGGGCTTTTGACTTCCTAATGTTCTTTCTGCATAACCTAACTGAATCCCTGTACTCTTCTTGAGTAGCCTGACCCTTCTTCCAGAGGTAGTAAACTCTCCGTTTTTTTTCTAAGTCTCAGCAAAAGCTCCCTGTTCAGCCAGGCCAGTTGTTTTCCCCAGCAGTTCGACAGCCTGCTTCTGCACCTCCATGAGTTCCTTCTTGAAAAACGTTCAGGCTTCCTAAGCCCCTTTACCTTTCAGGACTGTCTCGCAAGGGACTTTCTCAACCAGTGACCTAAAGAGGCCAAAGTAGTCTGCCCTCCAGAAATCCGTGGCAGCAGTTTTTCTGACCACTCTCCTTACTTTACCAAGAATAGAGAACATTATAATTTCATGGTCACTAAGTGCAAGACAGTCTCTGACCACCGCATCACCCACCAGACAGTCTCAGTAAACAACAGGTCTAGTGAGGTACCTTCCTTGGTGGGCTTACTTACCAGCTGAGTTAGGACGTTGTCTTCCACACGCTCCAGGAACCTCCTGGACTGTTTCCTCTCCACTATGTTGTATTTCCAGCAGATGTCTGGGAAGTTGAAGTCCCCCATAAGAACAAGGGCTGGAGATTTTGAGATGTCTGCCAGCTGCCTGTAGAACACTTCATCAATCGCTTCATCCTGGCTGTGTGGTCTATAACAGACTCCCAGCAGGATATCTGCCTCGCCCCTCATCCTTACCCGTAAACATTCAACCATGCCATCAGAGTCAAGTTCTATACAATCAAAACACTCCCTAACATACAGAGCAACCCCACCACCTCTGCTTCCCTGCCTGTCCCTGCTGATGAGTCTTTAGCCATCCATTGCAGCACACCAGTCATGAGAGTCACCCCACCATGTTTCTGTGATAGTGACTGCGATAGCTGTCCTGATGCACAGTGGCTGAAGCTGGAGCTCCTCTTGTTTGTTGCTCATGCTGCATGCGCTTGAGCCGGGCTATTGATTTCACTCCCAATGCTGCCATGTCACCCTTAGGCTCAGCTCTAGTGAGCCTGGTTCCACCCCCTTCACACCTAGTTTAAAGCCTTTTCAATGTACCCTGCCAACTCATATGCAAGAATCCTTGTACCTCTTGGAGATACGTGAACTCTGTCTGTCCCCAGCAGGCCTGGTGCTGTGTAAGTATTTCCGTGATCAAAGAAAGTGACTCACAAGAAGTGAGTGACTCTGATCAGGATTAGAGGGGTCCTGCCTCTATCCAGGTGGAGGAAAGGTACACTCGGGTTTACTGGACTGTGGATTCAATGATCTGGCACACCAGACCTACAGGAGTATAACACTCTAGTGGACACTGGTACACAGTGTACCCTAATGCCATCAAGCTGTAGAGGAATTGAACCCTTCTGTATTTCTGGGGTGACAGAAGGATCCCAACAGCTGACTGTACTGGAACCTTACTTATTTAATATTAGAGGATGTACCAGCCAAGCTGGCCCTGCCCAGTCAAAACTCCCATGTGCTGTAGAAGTGGATAAAGATGAAGAACGTTAGGAAGAATGGTCTGGGTTAATCCTACTTCAGGCAAAGGCAAACCCATCTAGTAACGAAACTTCAACTGGCTTCAGCAACTGGAGCCCGGCAGCTTCAAGATCAACATCTTCAACCTGCAGACTGTGAACAGATACACCGGCCTCGAGCTCTGGATACAGCATGCAATAATCTGACACCATCTCTCCTGTCCCAAAAGACTGATACAACAGAGGAAGCCCCAAAGTCATAAGTTAAATGAGCTCAGCAGACATGTTAGAGGGATGACCCATAGATTAAGGGAATTATACCTGTGTATGTGTGTGTATATATATAGGAGAGGAAGAGTAGTGGTAAATAGTTGGAAAGCGTAGGATCTGGGCAGGACATTGATGTTATAGGATAACGGGTGGATAGTGTCCTGGATTTGGCTAGGGTAGGGCTAATTTTCACTAGAAGATAGGATGGGGCACGGCCAAGATAGCCCAGCCAGACCAGCCAAGGGGATATTTCATACCATACTGATGTCCTTCTCAGGAAGGGCACGCAGCTTGGGTGGGTTCCCGACCAGGTGGTGGCTTCCAGGTGGGCAGCAGTTGTGTTGTACGTCACTCTATATATTACTTCATTAGTATTATTGGTGTTACTGTTGTTTCTTCTCTCATTGTGTTGTTCTATTAAACTGTCTTTATCTCAGCCCATGGGGTTTTACTTTCTTCTCCCATTTTTTTTGCCGATTCTCCCATTAGGGAGAGGGAAGGAGCAGGAGAGTGGCCAGGTGGTGCTTAGCTGCCAGCTGGGGCTAAACCACAACAAAAAGGAATCGTACTTACAGATGGTTTTGTTGCTCTTGTCTATGACAAGTTCATAGAAAGTAGGAATGTTCTCTTAATCTGTCACTGTAAACTTAATCTGTAAACTCAGAAGTCTAAAGTTCTGACAAGATCTTTCATAATTCATGCAAAAATAAAGAATTTTTATGTCTTTATTTGTTGCAGAAAATGATACTTGACTGAAGAGCCTAAGTCACCCTAAGACATTGCTTCCCTCTGAGTTTTTTATGAGAAACCCCATCCTATGAGGAGGAAGAGGATGAACCATCAGCCTTCTTAGCTGTACAATGGGGACTACAGGTGACGACATGGCTTTGGTGGAGCAGAATGCCTCCTTGAACCCTCTGTGCTTTGACTGTGGCCAGCAGCACTGGACAAGGGAGAACCACCTCTACAACTACCAAAATGAAGTGGATGATGACTTAGTCTGCCACATTTGCCTTCAGCCCTTGTTGCAGCCATTGGACACTCCCTGTGGACACACTTTCTGCTACAAGTGCCTAAGGAACTTTCTGCAGGAGAAGGATTTCTGCCCGCTGGATCGAAAAAGACTCCATTTTAAACTCTGCAAAAAATCCAGCATTCTTGTTCATAAACTGTTAGACAAGCTATTTGTTTTGTGCCCCTTCTCTTCCGTGTGTCAGGAAGTCATGCAGCGATGTGACCTGGCGGCACATCTCAAAAACAGGTGAGTGGTGCAGATGCTTGCGTTGCGTGTTCCTTACACACTTGGTAGACCAGTCTGTGTAGCAGTAGAAATTATAGGCAGGAGGGGGAAAAGGATTGATCATAGTTTTTAGATTAACAGTAGAAGGCTGTATGAAATGGTCAGTCTGTAACTGTGTACAACTAGAGCACTGGATCCCCTTTTGGCCATCACACCAGAAATCGTATAATTATAGAATGCATTGAGTTGGAAGGGCCCTTTAAAGGTCATCTAGTCCAGCCTCCTGCAGCGAGCAGGGATATCCTCAGCTAGAGCAGGTTGCTCAGAGCTTCGTCGAGCCTCACCCTGAATGTCTCCAGGAATGCGCCCTCAACTACCTCCCTGGGCAACCTGCACCAGTGTTCCACCACCCTCATGGTAAAGAACTTCTTCCTAATGTCCAGTCTAAATCTACCCTTCTCTAGTTTAAAACCATTGCCCTTATCTTATTGCTACCTGCCTTTGTAAGCAGTCCCTCTCCAGCTCTCTTCTAGGCCCACTTCAGGTACAGTAGGGTCTGCAGTAAGGTCTCCCTGGAATAGTGAAGAACGCTTGGAGAGAGTCATGAGGAGAATGACATGATTCTTTAGGGGCTTCAAAAACATATAGCAGAAACAGTTAAAGAAAACAGGAGCTGTTTACATAGGGGAAAAAAGGCTGAGAGAGGGGAAAAATGAGTGATGTGCAAACTCTGCCTGCAAAGAGGAAGGAAATAGTGGAATAGGAACAAAGGAGACTTAGTTCAGATTTTAGGAAAAGAAGCTTTATACTGGTCCAGCACTGGCATAGATTGCTTGAGTGGTGGTTGTGTATTCCTCACTTTCAGAAGTGTTTATGAACACGTTAAAATGGCAGAATTGGTTCTGCTTTGAGGTAGGCAGATGGACAAGGTATCCCTTCAGACTCCTGTAAGACCTGTCTTTCCCTGTTTTGAAAAAATACCTGTTCGTTGAATGGGTTGACGGGATGTTGTGTGAGTGTGATGTACTTTCTAGCATTGTTTATTTGTTTTGATTGCTTATAGAATACCTCCAGCACCCTGTTGATTTGGTAGACACTCATGATTTCATAACAATGGAAAGTTTTGGTGCAGCTTTTGTGAGTGAGTTATGTGTCAGAGAGATGCATTCCAGTATTACCTTCACCTAAATGTTTACGACCTTATTTTAAACTGTTACTAGTTCTGCAGCTTTATGCCATCGTCCCCTAAATATTTGAAAGGACACAATGATAGAAAGAGGGAAATAAGATTATTGTAAGGTTGGACCAGATTATCTTTGTGGTCCCTTCCAACGTGATACTCTTATGATTGGATTATCAAATGCAGACAGAATGATACTTCATATTGTGCAGACTAGTGCAGTTTGGTCTTCCAGGAAAGGAATTGACTCCATACTGTGTGTGCGATACCATGCTACGTGAAGACGTTTCATTCTTCTCTGTAAGGCAATGCCATTTTCTAATGGAAAAATGTTAAACTTGTTTTCAGGGGGATGTTTCACTTCTTTTGTTTCCTCTATAGGTTGGGGAATATTTTCAGTAAATAAGCAGAGGGTTTTTTAATAATTAGCTTGTTTCTTTACATGAGTCATGAACAAAGACTTGGATGTGCCATTTAGGTTAAAGCTAAAATAAGGTGGAATTCATGAGTTAAGTGTAAAAAAAAGTTATACATACCTGTTTCAACTAACTTTAAACTGTTCAGAGACTTATGAAATTATGAGAGGAGTATAGTGAAAAATTACCTAGAGAAGGAAATTGTTTATTCAAAGGAAACACATCAGACTTCAGAAGATCCAGTTCGGGTGAATTGTGTCTGCTACCAGAATATATACCCTGTGTACAACTCAGTGCTGTTTGAGAACCTATGTTCATTTTGAAGAGGGGGGTTTCAGAAAAGTATGTAACTGTCCCTGCAAAAAAGCATAAACCCCAGAAGAACGAGCACTGCCTGTATCCATTCTACGCAGACAAAAGGCACAAGGGAAATACAGTTCAGTATGTGAGTGTTTTTGTCAGTAGTGTTCATAAAAACAAGCATATTGTCCGGTGACTCTTTGCAGAAATGGATGGTGCAAGTCTGAACTCTTCTGGTCTCAGTCATCAGCTGAGATGAGATCTTTTCATTTCCATGACTTCATCATGGGCTTTGTTCTTACCTGCTTTGCTTTCTTTCAATTTAATACTCTTTTTTTTTTTTCCCCCTTTAGTTTGTTTTTTAAACCAGGCTGCATAAACTTCAGCAGTTGCCTATTTCATGAGGGTGCTTCATGGTTTCGTAGTCTTATCTGTGCCAGCTGTTTGGGCAAAGAGCCCTCCACATTGGGATTGAAAACCTGAGGCCCAGAGGGAGGAATAGGGGTGGCTGCAGTGGGACAGGGAGAGGCCAAAAGGAGGGCAGCATTAGCTACATGCCTCCTCCGTCTGCTCTGAGTCTGATTCAGTGACACTGGTGGTAACCTGGATGGAAAGGTTCGTTTGAGAGTTGCATGGATCTACCCCATGAACTTGGGGTCTTGGTCCAAGTATTGGTCTTTGTCCATTTGGAGATGCTTGAAGACCATCTTCAGTGAACAGTGACATTGCAGAGGAGATTGTTTGGAAGTCATGTGTGGTGTGGGTGCAAGTAAGAGCTCCACAGATAAGGGGAAGAGAAAAGGTGCCACCTGCCTTGGAAACAGTTTGTTCACATACTTATTTCCAGCATGCCCTCTTCTTTCTTCCCTACATCCTGAGGGCTTCTGGGGATTCAGAGCCTGGGAGGACCTTGGACATGGAGCAACCCCATGAGCTGTGGTGAGCCTGGAGTTGCCTGGGTGCCCATGTCAGGGAGGTATGGGGACTCATGAGGAGCCTTTCTTTGTAGGTTTTTTTTTTCTTTCTTTTATTTCTCCGCACAGTTTGCATGTTAGCTTAGGCACTTGCTTGTTTTCTCCAGGCAAGTAAAATCTGATCTATGTGATGACTTGGGGGTGGTGAGGAAGCCTATTTGTTTGATTTATAATCCTAATAATGCACTGCTTTAGATTTAATAAAAGACAAAATGCTAGCAAGACTCCTGCTACATATTTGGTTCATCTTCTGGTTCCCCACTGTCACATCCCTTACCTCCTCAGTCCATTTTCCTTGGTTGGCGTCTCTTTGAGTGATATTAGGGCTGTTTACAAAAGGGCCATATAATTTGTTTGTACATGGAACACTATGTGTGCTCTCTTTAGGTATATATGAAATATTCATTTACTTAATGCACAAGGTTATTATGAAATCCGAGTGAGCTGAGTCACTAGCTTTTCCTGTTTTTCAGCTGGAAAAAAGCTTTCAGCTGCAGAAGGCTGCTCATTTTCTATTCCTTCTGTTGTCTTGGGATGCTGATATGCATTTTGAGTGATTATGGTGATTTACAGTTTTCAATTAAATTTATTTGCAAACATCTGAAGACCTGTAAATTATCATTGCTGACATAAACGATGGCAGCAACTGCGTAGTTTGATTTTTATATAGATTAGTGAATCCACTAAAATTCTACTGCTGATCATTAAATGTAGGAAATAAATATAAAATTCAGTGTAATTATCATTTTCAGCATAGATTAATGTAAACCAGTCTCAACAAGCCCTTGCAGGACTTGATGTGTGATATGGTTGGTTAGTTTTCACTGTCTTAAAAGCATTCACACTTAGGTTCTCTAGGGTTGTTTTAACCAACTCCATTTGACCATAAAAGTTGGAAGAAAATGTCATCATATCCAGCAGGCATCTTGGAGTGTGAGGTTACTGGAAGCTGCTCCCACAAGGACATGAGAGGCATAAGACACAAACTTTATTACTTCGTGGTCACTAATTGCACTCCAAGATACTTTGTTGCATGAAGAAAATATTCTTGGTTTATCAGTCTTCCAGCTTACTCACATTCACCCAGGAACTGTGGTTTTCAAAGTTAAACACTATTCACATAATCCGATTTAGAGGAAAAAAAATGTGTGAGTAATGCAGAGTTGTGCCATTTTTCCCAATCACTTGTTAGGTGTGGAAAAATTGGTAACATTTAGTAAAGGAGGTGCCTATTCCCCTTCTAAATATCAAAGGATAATTTATCAGAAGAAAATCTGGCAAAAAATTTTCTTTGTATGACTTTAATTCAGTTGATTCTTATGGATTATTCAGACCTGAAGGAACTCCTTGGTACAGAAACGTCCTCTGAAATTCATACACCTTTTTAATGAGAAGGTTAGGTATGGCATTTATGTATTGCTTTTGAGTTGGGCTTCAGTTTTCCCCTCCAATGGTAATTTAAGTTATCATGTTGGATGGAGGCATTTTTCCAAATGCTGTAATGTTGAGGCCAACATTCGAGCCAATTTTCTGTCAAGTTAAGTTTGAACTTCCTATAGGATCATATTTTCTGGAATTGAAGAAATTATTGAGCTATTCATTGTGTGTCAGTCAGCATGCTTAATATATGGATTTAGAGTAACGAGATCGATGGGAAATTAGTTGTATAGATGCAGAATTTTATCATTCAAAATTTTAGCAATCCCAGTTATTTTGATGTTTATGATAGGGCTCCTGAGTCCTGTTCTTCCCACCCGGTCCTGTGTTTGCTGCAAGCACTGTCCCTACCCTGCTCTTTGTAGCACCAGGAGAAGTGAAGAGGACGTGTAGGATTTGACTCTCTTTTGGCAGGTCTTTTCTTACACCTGAGTAAGCAGATAGACTCAGAGTTTCTCCATGCCCTATGAATTCGTTCCATTGCTGGAAAGATGAAGGATCTTTCTGTGGTTGTTCTCTGCTCTGAAGCCACCTGGCTTCTTGTAGGGTTCTCACATCATTTGGTGTGAGAGAAAAACGTGCAACAAACCCAGTCTTTTTTCTTTTTCCTGAGTCTCCTCTGATTCCCAAACCTAGATAATTCCTAGTGCCCTTTTTTCTTTTTTTTTTTTTTTTTCCCTGGCAAGACCCAAACACTTAGCTTTCCAAGCCAGCACCATGTTTTACTCTGATTTGTAGCTGTAAATCTTTCCAGAATTACTGCTTAAGGTCACTTTGCTGGCGAATTCTTATGAGCAATAGCAAAGGCATTTGGTCTGCCCCTCTGCAGTCTTTGCTTAAATTCAGCTCCTGCTTGGAAAACGATTTAGTGCAACTGGTTTGAGGCTATTTGATGTGTTTGCTTTTATCGAACCTCTAGACTAGGCAGAAGCTGATGGCATAAGTTACAGTGAAATCTTTCTTTTCAGTAGTCAGTGAGCAAATGTGGGGTTTGTGCCCTTACTGTTATTCTGTGGAATACACTGTAAACTACATCC
>WEIS01006839.1:0-21170 GCA_013389965.1 Todus mexicanus | reverse complement strand
GCATTGTGATTTGTAAAAGAAATAAAATAATTTCTAGAAATTCTAAAAAGCATTCCTGGCTTTCTTCTTGCTCTCTAGGTGAGATATTCTTTGCAGGTGGATATGAAGTGCCGTTCCTGTATGATGATTTCAGTCTCATTTCAGTCCTTGTTTATGCAATTTGTTGCATGAGAATGGATTCCTGTACTCATAAAAATCTTCAGTGCTCATTTCGATCCCAAGATGCCCATCTGTGTACATAAATTGTTACAAGATTTAATCCAAAATGCTCCTCATCCCGGGTATTTGGCAAAAACAGTATTAGTGAAGGTGTGCACCTTTGGAGATTTATTGACACTTGTTAACTGTTACAACTGCTGTATGGTTTTGCTGTTTGTGAATAATACATTCCTACTGCCAATAAAAGTCTTTTTATGTTCCAATTGGAAATGAAAAACTCCTTGTAAATGTGCTTGAATATCGGTACCAGGCTTTGCTGCTTGGTAGGTGGCATATCATGTTTAAAGACCTAGGAACTGGCATCCCGTTAATTAATGTCTTCACCACACAGCTACTTTTCCAGCGATGCAGTTGCACTAAACCAGGCTGAAAGTCATAGTTTGTTACAATTAGTGGTTAATACAGGGAAGAATCTGGGGTTTTTTCCCTTTTGTGCCTTGTAGAGTGCTGCACAAAAAGGATTCCATCGAGCTGAGTAGGTGCGCTCAGAAGGCTGTTTACATTTATTGATATTAGCCTTTGAAATGATAATTAAATATCATTGGCAAAAATAAACTTCAAATCTATTTCTGTTTTGCGTGACGACTTTCATCAGCTGCCAGGTTAACAATGAGGGAATGTGCTTAGTGATGGAGGGTGGAGGAGAATCTGGCTGTTGTTTGGAAGGCTTTGACAGAAAGAGAACGCTTCCAGGAGTGATTTTTTTTCTGTCCTGGTTTGATTCACTGAAAAACAAAATAAATTCCTAGGTATGCTTTGCCATCTGCACCAGGTCCTTTGGGATCCACAGGCCTTATGAGCCGGCTGAGTAAGAGTCAGCAGCACAGTGCCTTGGTAGAAGATACCTAAGGAAGTATCTGGTTCTCAGATGTAGTCCAGTAAGGCTGGACTCTGCCGCTGAAGCTCAGTGGGGCTGAAGGATGATCCTCTGACTGTATCAGTTTTGAGCTATTCATTCGCCTCCTTGCTGAAAACTCACCTCTCCTATAGCAGAGCAGTTCAGAGGCAGCAAAGATGTGAAGCTCGGGGTGACTTTGTCCTAAACTCTTGCAGACTGGTGAGGGAGAGCACATCTGTCAGAACTCCCAATAGACAAGAGGTTTCTTCTGCGAGAGCTTTTACCCCTTGCTGTGTTGCTGCAGAAGTGAGTGATGTTGGGGATTTGTCTTTTTTTGTTTTTTCTTGTTGCCAGTGCTAAGATTTGGGGGAGTGTGAGGCTAACTCATAAGTTAAAGTATTTTAGAAATTGTGAGAGGGAGGATTGCATCTCTCCTTTTCTTGGCCTTTTGGGACTCTTGGTTTGAGGTTTGCATTGTGAAATGGTCAATGATAAAAAGTTCCTGGTGAGTTTCGCCTCTAAGTGTGTATCTGACCACCAGAATAAATTGAGACTGGCCAGATTTCTTAGCTGATCAGCCCCACCATGCCAGTCATTTTATGTAGTAAGTATTACTGAGCACAACCAAGAAGTAAGATTGTTTTCCATCATCAAAATCAGAGAAACCTTTTCACAGAACAAAGCCTTTCAAGTAATTCTCATCTTCTATGCTTACACTTCCTTAATTTTGAATAATGAGATGACCAGGAGTCACCCTGGAGTAAGCCCCAAGAAATTGTTTCTAAATGTGTCATTTCATAATGCAACTCGTCTCTATCTTACGTATTTATGCATATTTCACAGCACATTTCAGTTACCTTATGCTATTCTTCTGAACATGTATATAATGACTAACATCAATCTTTATATATATGTTAATAACTATGTATGTGTGACACTGCTGGGGGGGTGGTCACAAAAGCTATAGAGGTGTTTTATCAACATTCTTCAGAGCTGAATAACTTGGTTAAGATTTCTTTAAAATCTCTCATGCCGAAACAATCTTACTATATAATTATCAAACCCCCTTCACAGGATATCAGAACAGAATTGTGATCCTCAAAACATTCTGGTTTAACAAGATAGAACATCATTAGACTTCCACTGTCTTTTATTCTGTTAACACATTTCTTCTCCTGTTGCAAGCATAAAGAAGTTCTTCTTTTGTTAGAACAATCTGTCAAGAACCTGAGCTGGCAGCACTTTTGAGAACACGGTTCCTTTTTAGTGACACTGCTACTGTATGAGCATCTCTTAGGTAATCAGCAGCTCCAGAAGCAGGAACTTTAAGAAGGACATCAAACAGTGTAAAAAGTGACGTACTCTACACTGGCAAAACTGTCAGATGCTCAGATGTGAGATTGATGTCCACATCCAATTATCTACATGCAAATGTAAGACCATACAATAAATGAGGACTTTCCCCGAATTTGCACCATTTCAGCCCTTCTTTGCAATAAACTGTTGTAGGATTTTAAACATAAGCAAAAAAAATATACTGCATTAAGAATAATGGGACCTCACAACAGTGAGTTTATAGTGAAAAGTGCCAAATGCTGATGGAACATTGTTATATGAAAGCAAAATTTACACCTCCTGCATGAAGTCACGAAGAAAAAAGAGGAGGCAGGAGGAGGATGAAACACCTTCTCATTCAAGAGGAGATGATGAGCAGAGCTGTTACTTTTGCTAAACTTTTCATACAAACTCCTAGACAAGCGTATTTTTTTTTCCAGTAACACTTAGGCTGCAATATAGTAAAATTTTAATCTCTTTTGTCCAAATACAATGCTTTCTTCTCTTGACTTACTAAGGTAAAAAAGGAGGTTGCTTCAGTTGAGTCTTCAAATGGGGCTTCTCTTCTGGGGAATTTTATGCCAGTCCTGTTTAATCTTTTCAGCAAGGTAATCTTCCAGAAACTGGAATATGCACAACAAAGTAAGTCCATATTCAGAAGGCGTTGCAGCACATTTAGTTCATGGCCAAAAAACTGCGTAATAGAAGTTTTGTGAAGAAGGCAGTATTGTTTTGGGGTTCTGTCCACTAAAACAAGTTTGGGCCTTTAAAATCCAATGTGTTTAATATTTTATATGATTAAAGCTGTAGCTTTGAAGAAAACTGATTTCATTTCATGGAATACTTGGGCATTTTGTGCTACAGACATTGCTGCAGGCTTGAAGCATGGTATAAACATTGTCTTCACAGGTGTCCTGGGGCTTCTCATCGAAGGGTTGCTCTGGAGAGAAGGAAAACAAGCAAACTGCAAGCAGAAGCAGAGGGAGAGAGTGGTCCTGGTGGGACAGAGCAGCCTAGCAGTTTATCTTCAGATGCTGATCAGGGAATAGTGCCAGCCAAGCAGAGCTTCACCTCACCCGCCCTTCCTGCATGGACAGATGAGCCCAACACCGACAATCCGCCTTTTGAGGAGAGCACAGTAGCAGACAGTATGTCATCACTTATCTTCTCAAGTCTGTTTTATCAGATGTGGAAACATTTGTGGTGTCAAAGCTTGTCTCTTGCCAACCGTGAATGCACGTCTTCGTTTTCCACTCTTTTCTCTTGCGTTTCCTGGAGAAATGTTAGTGGATTTTGGTTACGTGCAAATAGACAACTGGAATACGGTCACAGTTAGGAAGGAAAGAAGTTACTTCCCAGTGTGTGCTAGGTATCATGGTGCTGTATCATCATGTATTGTTTCACGGTGCCGTAGTTCACGTTAATCGAGTAGCAGTGCTGGCCTCGCAGCAAGTCAGCGGGAATGTATTTTCTGTACAATTGCAAAAGTTGTTTTCTAAGATGAGATTTCTTTTCCCTTCTTCCCCCACCCCACTCATCCGGATCAGTGGCCTTCCCACACGTGGAGTGCTGTCCTGCTCGAGCGAAAAGGCAGCTGAGTAACTCCTACATCCATCTGCACCGAATGAGCAGTAACATCTCTAGCATCTGGGATTTTAGAGAGGAAGCACTGATCCTGACTACAGAGGAAGGTGGTCTTGTCCCCTTCCTTCTCTGTATTTGACATCTTTTAGCATTCCCCTTTTTCCGCTTTAGTTGTCTCCATATTTTGCTTCAGAAATGGGCTCCTTCTCTTGCCTCAGCGACTCAGTGTCAGCTCCTAGTGCAGCTGTGAGATCAGCTAATGAAGAGGCATGACTAAGTCATGCTCTGTGGGGTAAGCCCCAAACCGTGTTTTTATTATCATCAAATGTGAATACACAAGTGATCAAATTGGAAATGAAATATATGAAATTTACTAAAAAGGGACAGGATCTAAAAGGTTCAGGATATCCTTTTCCAATACATCCCATTTCAAGAAGCATGGATGATGCTAGAGAGCTAGAGAGCTGTCTCTAACAAGCTAGGTGTTCCAGCCAGTAGAGGAGCTAATCCAATTGCGCTTGTTTAGTTTGTTGTTAAACCCTTGTCGTGTGACCTGTCTACGTTGTCCTTTGGTGATTTGCTTTATTGAAAGTGAATGAGGTATAAAGAATGTTAATCATCTTTCTTTTTATAAAATAATTGGCAGCAAATCAACAGCCACCTACCTTGCCTGAAGGAGAGATCACTACGATTGAAATTCATCGGTCCAATCCTTATATCGAATTAGGAATTAGCATAGTGGGTGGCAATGAAACGCCTTTGATCAACATTGTCATTCAAGAGGTTTATCGAGATGGGATCATTGCCAGAGATGGAAGACTTCTTGCTGGAGACCAAATTCTTCAAGTATGGATCCTAATTACATATTCTGTTTGCTTGCCTTCTATTCACTCCTTGCAGAACTGCCTGTTAAATGAGATGGGAGATTTTCCTTGTCAGACCATGTTGGGTAAATGTTAGCTTTGCAATTATCGGTTGGAAGGCGAATTAATATTCAGAGCAGAGCCTATTGTTCTAACGCTTTTGGCTGTGATGCTTTATGTTGTTCGTTGGACCAATCCCTGGAACTGTTAGCCCTTCGTAGCATCTCTTGTCAATGTTTAAAATATGAGTTAATTTGTGTGGTTTTAAATGTTGTGAGACTTGGTCTTTATTTCAACTTCACGCATGCTTTCTGAGCCCAAGGTTACTTCTGACTAACAAGCTGGCATAATTTGTCCTGTGTAAAAAGCAATTTGTGGATTGTAAGGCTGACTTCATCTAAACTGTTATTTTAATCTGGCTTCACTCTTACCTTGCAATAGCCGCATCTTGTGTAGAAGAGTCAGTGATATTCTTCACTGGTATGATTTAAAACAAGGTGCTTTAAATATGTTTTGAAAAAGTAAACGAACAATTAAAATTTAAGTGGTTTATGATCAAATGTGTATTTCTGTTGCAGTTCTAAGTAATTAGCCACAGACAGTGTAAAAATATCAAATTCTATTAATTTTTGAGTTTTATTTTTGCTTAAGAGGAAGGGGTTGTTTATAGGACTCTTAAAAATGACACTCAGTGCTACATAAACAAGACAACCCTCCAGCTTTTTTATATTTGTTTAAGGTGGAATGATTAAAAATAGATTAACATCATGTCAAAATGACTTCAATAACAGTGTTTGCTTTTGATCTGATAGTCTAAGATCAACCCAAAATTATTATCAGCCTTTTTCATTTCACTGTTTTGAAATCAAACCCATAAAAGTAGCTTAAAATACTGTATTTACTCTTGCAATGAAATTAGTTTGCACTTCAGAAAATAAAGCCCCTTTTCAGAAATGTGTCTTTTTACTCTCTTGGAGTCTTAACATAGTGGCTGGCCAAACAAGCAACCCAAGAGGTATCCAAAATATTGCCTCTTTAACAAGCAGTTGCAGACACTGGACACTGCCTAATTTATTTTGACACTCAGGGGCTCTCCTTGGTTGTCGGAATAGGAAGCTTGAGCTCCAGTGAGGCTCTGAAAATCCTTGCTGTTTGGGCAGGTGTCAGTTATAATTTCCAAAGCTGTAAGTGGCAATAAATTGACTATAAATAGGATTTATAACCTATCAGTGTGCTGGCAGCGGGGCTATCAGACGCTAGGGAGATGTCCATCAGAGTCCTTCTGTCATGCTGAGGGAGAGGTACAGGAGGTAAAGAGCCAGACTTTGGGGAACATAAAATACCTCTGTTGCTTTGAATTTACCTGTGCAGGTGCTGAGCTGTTGTATTAAAATGAGCAGGCTCGATCTCTGCCGACTGTAATGTAAGTGTAGAGGTAGATGCAGCTCGGCATTCATGCTTCAGTCAGATATTCCTGAAAATGTCTTCCAATGCTTTTATGAGCGTTAAAAGACCAAAAGAAAGCCTGAAAGGACTGCAAGGTGAAACTCGGCATTCTCCTGCCCAGTCAAACACAAATTACATGTATTCCCTTTTAAGATCTGAGGGAACAACTTTTAGTAATGGCTACATAAAAGCATATGTTGTCTGCAAGGTATAGATAGGTGCCTGATGTTTTCAAAGTATTCTACAAATTGTCCCTTTTTTGTGCTGGACTGTGACTGTAATTCATGTAAAACATCTTCTAATGAGAGTCTTTTTCCCCAAGAAATGCTAAGGCTCTTTTATTCTGAAATTGTGAACTGTCTTGTCGAAAGAATTACATTTTATTGCATGTATTCTTCCGTGCCCTTTGAATGCTTCCATATTTTATGTATTTACTTTAGCTAGCAACAGCTAAAAATAAAACTAGATTTAATTTAAAGGCTCTGACGAATGAGCCCTAGTGGGTTTTGCTGGTGGCAGCTCTAAATGTTAGTTCTCTTAGCTATGCCTCCTTTCCCTCTGCCCAAGGTTACAGCCTGTCTGAGAGCAGTAGCAGACCAGGACACATTCCTGATTCAGTGTCTAAGCTCGCGGTGCTCCTGGGAGCAGTAGCTTTGTACTGGGCTTCAGGGCGGAGGATGGAGATGGCTCATGGAGGGCTGCCTCCAGCGACAGCCTTTTGCCAGGGTTGAGGACCGATGGGTACAGCTACCACTTTGCCATGCTGAAACCACCATGGCCATTGACCTCTTGGAGCACCTCAGCTCAGATGCATGATGTAAACGTGGCCGTTGTCATACATAGATTTCTGGGTCCTTTCTCAGACCTTTCTCACCTGCGAAGTGGTGGAAAGCTGCAAGTTTGTATTGTTACTTATTTAGGTTTTGCTGGTGAGCATTAAAAGGCCTAGGTAAGACAGGACAGTATAGTCCATTTGATGTTAGCCTCTATCTGCTGAAATTATGGGAAAGAGGTTCTTCCATCAGGGCACAATAGCATGTGCTAAGGATCAAGTTTTAGTGTTAATTTGAACCCCTTCTGACAGAACAAGGGAAATACAGCTTTTGTGCTGGGTTTTTTTGGGGTGCTTCTGCTTTCTGCCAAATCTCATTGCACTGTCAATTTTTATCCTAACTTTATAGTGCAAGAAAAGACTAGAGATTACTGATCTTTGTATCAGTGGCCCACATAACAAACACAACTCATGTTTGTAGGGAGGGAAAGTTTAATCTGTTTTACATTTATAACTGAATTTTGAGTGATACAGGTTATAAGTCAGAAACTGACCTAGTTGAAGACGATGGAAAAATCTCTGAAGTTCATGCTTAGACTTGAGAGCTAGCACAACCATATTTCTCTATTGTGAATAGAAACAAATTTCATTATTCTGGATTTCAAGGAGTTTTTTAATGTTTCACATCATGGAAGTACTGCATATTGTTAGATATAAGCTTTCTTCAGAGATTTGGATGTGTTCTTTTTATAGCTGTTATTTTATAGTTTTAAGTGATGCTTGGCTTGACACTGAAAGCACATACAAAGTTCTCCTAGAGAAAAAAGAATGTAAAGATCTAAGGAAGACAACTGTAGGAGACCAGGAGAACAAAAACCCTGGACTATGATGAGAAAGGTTGTTCACTGTTAGAGAGATGTTGTCACCGTTGCGGGAAAAGGCCTCAAGTTGCACGAGGGGAGTTCTAGTTTGGATATTAGGAAAAATTTCTTCACTGAAAGGGTTAGCAAGCACTGGAACAGGCTGCCCAGAGAGATGACTGAGTCACCATTCCAGAGGTATTCAAAAGATGTGCAGATGCGGTGCTTAGGGACATAGTTTAGTGTTGGGTTTGGCACTGTTAGGTTAGTGGTTGGACACAATGAACTTGAGGGTCTTTTCCAACCTAGAAAGAGGTTTGTAGAGCAACCGAAGTGGGTTTGCAGGAAACGGTGGAAGGACGGGAGAAGAAGCCTGGTAGGGTCAGATATGTATGGGTTGCTTCAAAGTTGGTTTTGCATCAAGTTCCGAGTATAGTTTGGAAAGGACTGTTTCCATAGCCAGGAGCAATTAAACATGTGAAAGTATCATTCTGATTTTTTTGTTGTTGTTGCCTTGCAGGTCAATAGCTTTGACATTAGCAACGTGTCTCACAACCATGCTCGAGCTGTGCTTTCCCAGCCTTGCTCAGTGCTGCACCTCACCGTGCTGCGAGAGAGGCGGTTTGGCAGCCGCACACACAACCACGCGGACACCACCAGCTCCTCGCGGGAAGACAGCTTCCAAGTGATGCTGCACAAACGCGACTCCAGTGAGCAGCTTGGCATTAAGCTTGTACGCAGAACGGATGAGCCTGGAGTTTTCATTCTCGACCTTTTAGAAGGGGGGTTGGCTGCTCAAGACGGCAGGCTCTGCAGCAACGACCGCATACTCGCAATTAATGGACATGACTTGAAGCACGGGACACCTGAGCTTGCTGCTCAGATTATACAGGTAATTCGCATTCCCTACCCGAGTCCTTAGCACAGCTTTATTTCTTGGGCAAAGCCTAGGGTAGAGGCTGTCCTGGACAGAACAGCTTGTGTAATACCTAAAAGCCTGCAGCGATTCAATTTGCTGTGATTTATGTTCTGGAAATAATAGTGCAAAACAAGGTCTGCTTTGGCACCTAGCAGATGAACTTCCCTGGCATACTGCTTGAAGGCTAGAAAGCTGCTCATGTGAGCAAGGAGAGTGCCATGTAGCCTGTCACTTAGCAAGATAAAAATGAGGAATATTGCTACATTTATGTGTAATATTTATTATTATAAATAATATAAATAATTATAAATAATATAAATAAATAACTTTGATCTCTCAGTACACTCTAGAAAAGTGACCTTTGTCTTGTATTGATTTGCCCATGCATGGAATAGGTGTTAAAACAGGAGGGTGATTTGTCAGATACCATAGAGGCAACAGGTAGCAGCTGGGAAGAAAAAATAACAGGTCTTCCGTGGGTCCAGTGCAGCAAAACTCATTTTCTGAGTGTTCAGGGAAGGGTTGTTCCCAATGTCTGTCTCTGTTCTGGAAACAAATATTACCCAAAGCCTGATGCAGTCTGACATATGACCCTTCCCTGTTCCCACAGGAAAACTTTTACTCCATGCCTTTCTCCCAGTCTGCAAGGAAACAGCTGCAGCACATTGCTGCTTCCTGCTGATGGGATGTTGGTGAAAATTGCTCTGGTTTTAGGAAAGTTGGGATAGACCAGTAGTAGGTTCTTGCAGTCTAGTGCAGTCATCTTTGCTTAACTCAGCACCACATAGACAACTCCAGTACAAATGAGTAGTAAATATTTGTTTCAGGAATCATTTCAAGAGCTTCCCATGCAGTTAAATGAAAACAACAATCTTGGGAATTGTAATTTTGGTTTCCCAGCTTTTGGATACAGTGAAATGGTCAGAATTTTACGCTGGGTAACTTTTATCTATTGAGATGTGGTTTTGTGGCAATAGAAAGAGTTGATGTTTTATTTAACATCTGGTAACCGAGTCTCCTGATACTCCTGGAACTCCAGAATGCGATGCTCTGCTCATATATAACGTCTTTCTTGAAAGTCTCTTTGGGAAGTACCAGGGGTGTTCAGAGCTTTTGACTAAAATGTGCAGGCCCTGGAGCCATCACGTGAGCATTTCTTTTATTGCTATGTGTTGCAGAAGCTTGCAGAGGCTGCAAATGAAATTGAGTGATTTTTTATGTCTGAAACTTCTTAGCACAAAGTGAAAAACAGTCCTTTTGGCAAAGGATTTCCAGCTGATGTAACTGTAATATCAGAGGCAAAGGAGGAGTATTAATAGCCCCTCTGTTCTGGGGGAAATCGCAGCAAGAAGCAAGTAAGGGACTGTGCAGTCTAAGCAGTTTGTAGCACTCCCAGGAAATGGAAAACAAATTCTGCTGTTGTGTTGTTTCATATTTCATCGTATGTTTTTCTCCATCTCTGCTAATAATCAAGATCCTCTCAACTTCATTACTTTGTTTTATATATTCAACAGGCTAGTGGGGAAAGAGTGAATTTGATCATCGCTAGACCTCTGAAGTCACAGACAGTCAGTATTATCCGAGACATGGGGACTCACAACAGCAATTCGCACCAACACCAGTCCCAGCAGCTGTTTCACAGCAGACCCAACTCACATAAGGTTGGTGTCTACTTTTAGTCTTTTTAAACCATTCTGTTAAAGTGCCAAAGTGTAGCTTTGGGATGTGTTAATGTGGTGGTGCAGAACCCTCCACCCTGCCCCAGGCCACATGGCGACGTTGGCACCAGACAACGTCGTTCTTGCTTCCATTATGAGGACAGTGGTTCTTGTTTCAATTGCAAGTGCAGTGGCCTGGGACAGTCTGGCACTTTCTACCCTTTCCTACCAGGGCAGCAAGAGCCAAAACAATCCGGTACCTTCTTGTCCTGATGCAAATACAGTGAGTTGGGACAATTAGGGACTCCCTAACCACACCTGGAACTCCTACTGCCTCAGAGACGTACCCAAGACCCCTCCTTCCCTGATCATAAGCCCACTCTGAAAGTTGCCAAGATCACCTGTCAAGAGTGGTGGTCATGGTGGAAAAATACTGACCATAGTCAATCATCTTGTGACCCTATAAATATTGATCCTGAAGTGAGGCCCTTTGGAGTTTTCTGGGATCACAGCAGGCTGCTGCCACGTGTTTTGTGATGGAAGATCGACACCGACAAAGAATTATAGTGAGTAGTTCACCATAAGTTGATTTTGTGACGAAAGGATCGAAAGAATGAGTAATTCACTGTAATTCAATCTCATGACATTCAGTCAGAAGGATAATTCACCATAACTGGATCTCACAATGCTCAAAGATTATTTGATACCAAAATTTACTATAATCCACAGAGAACAAACATCTTAATCGTAGGTTAACCTCTGTATCTATGTGTGTGTATACAATTTAATGTAGGAACTTTGTTGAATCTTTAACTAAGTCACTGTGATTACAACAAACGGTTGATCATTGACTAATTAGGTGTTGCTAGAGAATCATAGTTTTATTTTGTGATTTGTTAGAGTAGTGTTAATGAGTCTCAAATTGCTGCTATTCCAAAGCTACACAAGACCCACTCCAACTCAATCCTGACTCGATCTCCCCTATGTCAGTGTAAATAATTTCTCCCCATCCCTGTTTAAATCACCCCAACTCATTTACAACCTTTATATGTTCCTTCCACGTAGCGACAGAGCGAACCTTGCAAGTGAACTCTGTTAGGTCACATTTTTACAAGCTTATATTAAAATCACTCTTTTTCCTAGTGTCTTTAATGTTGATTCTTTAAGCTACCTTAAGTTCTACATTCCCTCTGCAACAATTTAGTTGTTTTTTGTTCTGTTTGCTTTTGGGTTTTTTTAAAGTTTTAACAATGTTATTTTTCCTCGTCAAACAGGATCTCTCCCAGTGTGTTACATGCCAAGAAAAGCACATTACTGTGAAAAAAGAGCCACATGAATCTCTGGGAATGACGGTGGCGGGAGGCAGAGGCAGCAAAAGCGGCGAACTGCCCATCTTTGTGACAAGTGTACAGCCTCACGGGTGTTTGGCAAGAGATGGCAGGATTAAACGAGGTGGGGCTTGGCTTTCCTGGTGGCATGGGTGGCCTCTGACTGTTGTTTGATGGGTTTATGTGCTCTGGAGTCAGGTGGTGTCAAAAGGTTTTTTTCACAGATGTAGGGAAGTGCTGATGGATGCTCTTCTTCATGTTTCAGTAATGGAAACAGAGTATTTAGTATCACGCTTCCACCTTTTCTAGGAATGGGATGTTTAGAGAATCATAGCAGGGGAAGTGGGTAAGACCAGGAAAGGTTTGGTTAAATTCTTTAAAGCTGATGGTAATCCCCTGAGCTGAGGGTCTCATATGACGCTTTGTACTGTAGTGCATGCATCCTGTTTTTGTGTTTCATGTAGTGGGCTGAGCTCTATCTCTGTTAGAGGAATCTCTGTTCCTTGGTCTAGTATCTGAACAGCAGAGATGCTCTGATGATAGGCCGCTGCTCACTCATGCCAAGTTTACTTCCAAAGCTACGTCAGGGTTGACTGTAGTTCTTGAATGCTTTCTTATGCTTTGGGACAGCTTGGCTTTGCTGGTCTTCAAGAGTGCTACAGCGCCCATCCGTGCTCCTCAGCTTTGCAAAAGGGAACCGGGAGGCGGAGGTTAGACTCAGTGAAGGTGAAGGCAGCCCTGACTGATCGATAGCAAAGCGCTTGATGACTAAAGCCTATTGTGCCTTATGTGAAACAAAGACTGTATATAGGATCTCTGTGATTCAGAGTTCACAGAATTACAGATTGTTTTAGGAATGAAATTTAGGAAAAAAACTTCACAGATGGTAAATTTAAAAAGAACAGTGTGGGAGCATCCTTCTATGCTTCTGAGAGAGGGAGATTTCCACCCACATACCAACGGGTATGCTTTCTTTTTCTGTGCTACTATGAAAAACATGTTTGATGGAAGAATCGCAATTGCTCTTTCATTGTGTAACATCAAAGTAGCCGCTGCAGCAACAGAAGTAATTTCAAGTTAAGCTGCATCTCAACTTGAGCTTTCCCTGGGAGGAAAAAGCTTTTACAAACTTAGTCTCTTTCCAGATATGACCCAGGTGTTCACACTTTTGCTTTGTGTTTTTCTGGCTTTCATCAGTGAGCATGACACTGTGTGAAAGAGGAGTCTGACGCTACTCGGACAGTAAATATCATTCTTTTCTTCATCCTAAGGCTTCTGAAGTAAAGTTAAGGTTGTGGCAATATTTTTAGTGGCCTGGACCCTTTCCAGACTATCTTAGTAGAGTTGCTCAGTCTTTCTGTTTGTCTTTCTGCCGTTCTGTCTTTTCCTTCTAATGGACTGGATTTTTGTACCAACCTTTCCAGTAGCTTTTTAATTCCAATTTTTTCTCCCAAGTAATAAGTTAGAAAAAGCAGAAGACCTACAAGAATTGGTTACTTTGTGGTGCCTGTAATGTTTCTTCCATCATTCTTCCTTCCCTTTTAAAGTTAGAGTGGACCTGATATCCACCACTGCAAACTGTTATGAAGTGGCATCCACAATTGCAGTTGCAGCCAAGATGATGAGGTGCTTAGGTAATTACTTTCTCCAATTTCCAGGGTGATATACTGTGGAAACCACAGCATTTGGTATGTTACGTGGAAATCAGTGATACTGATCCAGCTTAACAGTTCAGTACATTAATGTTTCAAACTGGCAGTATGAGGCTTTGGAGCTATTCACATTCCCAGGCTGTCACTTCAGACTGTCTGAGCTCCAAAAAATACAGTTTTAAATGAAACCCTGGTGCTGAAGTTGCTGTCAGTAGGAACAGCTCTGACAGACTGATGTGTTCTCACTTGCGCCTTTTAACAGGTGATGTGCTGCTGAACATCAACGGCATCGATTTGACAAACCTAAGTCATAGCGAGGCAGTGGCCATGCTGAAAGCTAGTGCTGCCTCATCAGTAGTCGCCCTGAAAGCCCTGGAAGTCCAGATTGTAGAAGAACAGCCCCAGGCTAATGAGGAACAATTGAGTACCATCAGTGAAAATGAATATGATGCCAGCTGGTCACCATCGTGGGTCATGTGGCTGGGACTTCCAAGGTACAGAATTAATTGATAAAGTCATTAGTTACCTGATTTAAGCTAAGTCCAGGAGAGATACAAAAGCAGAGACCTCATTAGTTGCAGGACATCTGCCCTTATTTCTGCCTGACTGACTATCTCAGCTATATTTGGTTGGCAGTGCTCTTAGAAGCGGACTGTGAACAGGAGCAGTATTCCCTTAGGAAACTGGAAGATGAATAGTCTTGGTTTATCCCTTTACAAACCATAGTAACTACCGATGTGGATTCTTCTTACTGAACACCAGTCATCTTTTCTGTTGTTTAACCAAATCATAACTCTCTGTAGAATGTCTAAAACCAGAGAGATCATTAATAAAAGCAAGAAGTATGTATCTACGTGTCACTGCTAATCTGCTACCTAAATTTGAGGCCAAATATGTGACTTTAGAATATTGGATCAGACTCGCCAGTCTGACAGACTCTTGACACTGGTCTCTTGCACAAGTGTGAGCCTGTAGTTACAAATAGCCACGGCTGTTGCATTTGGTTTTTTTTTCAAGAATCCACTACCATCTCTGTGAAACAAAATCTCTTCAAGATTTGACTAACCTGCAGTCTGCTGGACATCACCGTGTTTCATTTTTACTCTCCTGTTTTTCACTCTCTTGTGGCTACAGCTGTAAGCTCATTCTGGCATTGCTTACTATCAAGAAGAGCTCCCACTACAGCAAATAGTGTTGTTAACCTGCATGCCCTGACTGAAGTTAATTCCTCTCCCTCTGATAGAATTAATGGGCCCAGGTCTGTAATTTAAGCATAAAACCACACCAAGAACCAGGTGTACTGATAGCAGAGTGCAGTTGGAGATACCAGACCCATGCACTGGACCTCCAAAAATTTCACACTTCTTTTGAGTTTTCCTATCAATTTCTCTTCCATTCAAGTACTAATAAGTTACCTAATCTTAATAAAGAGCTCTCAGTTTTGGTAAATGTACTTTCCTGCCATGCTTCAGTGGTGGTTTTTTGCTTATATGCTGCAGATGCCCAAGTGTGGTTCCTAAAGTTGGGCTATGCCTTGTGCTGCTATTTGTTAAAGAAGTGTTGTTACCAAAGAACTTGGCATCTTTTCTACCCAAAAGTTCATTTCAATGTTGTTGTTTTTTTAATTACAGTCATTGCCAGCCTCATTGGCAAGAATTAATGTTCACTGGAGGAGATAAATAGCAGTACAGTTAGTGAAACATGATATGAATTATTTACATTTTGTGTAATAATGTGGTTAATCATTTATATTCATTACTGATGATGCATCAGTTCAGAGGTAGAGAAGATGATGCATGGACTTTTAGATCTTCGCTTAAAGTAGAAAAAGCTTAAAGTGGTGGGGGGTGGAAGAAAAACACACTTGCAAACTAAACACATCAGGTATCCATTTTCCACCCACATTCTTGACACCTGTGAAATCCCTACAATGCCATTCAATTACTGTCAGCGTACAGAGCTGATTGTGTTTAAGTAATTATTCTAGCACCGCATTATTTCTTTCAAAACACTTTTCTGCCTCAGGATTGTGGGGTTTGTTTGGTAATTGGTTTGAATACTGCAAAATTACTCTGGGAACAGAAGTCTAACCATCATCCCTTCCCTTCTCTTCCACGCTTAGCACAGTGATAATGATGTGACAGCAGGTGTTATGCCTACTATAAAAATATCTGTATGTGGTACATATGGCTTTTTCTCTTGCTATCCTGTGCTTCCATTCCACAGCTGCCTCCATAGCTGCCATGACGTGGTGCTGCGGCGGAGCAATTTAGGGAGCTGGGGTTTCAGCATCGTCGGTGGCTACGAGGAGAACCACACCAACCAGCCTTTCTTCATTAAAACGATCGTTCTTGGAACTCCTGCATACTTTGATGGAAGATTAAAGTAAGCTAAAATAATAGTAGTAGTAATAATAACCATTATCATCGTAATCACTTTTGAATAGTTGCATGCTGGTGCAACCAGTTACTTAAGGGAATGCGCAGTAGCATCTTTTGCTGGGAGATCATGCAGCCCAGTAGTGCTTTGCCTCCCTGATGAGTGTGATGTGGGGAAGGACAGGATGTTGCTGCTGGGGAAAGGGTGCCTGTCAGACACAGTGCTTGTACTGGCACCTCTACCATCTCCCATCCTTCTCCCCAGGTGCAGTGCTGATGTCACCTGCTGTCTCCATCTCCCTGTTGAACACTTCTTTAGGCCAAGAGACATTGCAAAATGTGTCCCTTCAGAACTGGCTAGTTTGTAATATTTTTGCGTTCCTAGAGAACAGCTGAAAAAATAACTTCTGTAAAGTGGGAAAACTGCTTTACCTTTTTGTTAAGAAACCAGGTCCCCAAGTCTGTGCCCTGAGAGTCATTAGTTGGCAGGGAAAACACTGATCAATGAGGTGAGTTCAGAGAAGGCAACAGAGATGGGGGAGCTGGAGCACTTGCCCTACAAGGAGAGGCTGGCGGAAGCTGGGCCTGCTCAGCCTGGAGCAGAGATGTCTTTGGGGGCACCTAACAGGCCCTTTCAGTACCTATAAAGAGATTATTGAGGAGATGGAGCCCAGGCTCTTCACAGTGGTGCAGGGCAAGAGGAAGAGAGACAACTGGCACAAGTTGAACAAAAGAGACTGAGACTGGTTATAAGGAGGAACTGTCAGGCAGTGGCCCAGGGTGCCNTGAGGAGAGGCTGAGGGAGCTGGGACTGTTCAGCCTGAAAAAGAGGAGGCGCAGGGGACACATCGCTCTCTACAACTCCCTGAAGGGAAGTTGTAGACAGGAGGGGGATGGACTCTTCTCTCAGGCAATTTGTGACAGAACAAGAGGGCACAGCCTGAAACTGCGCCAGGGGAGGTACAGGTTGGACATTCGGAGGCACTTCGTCACAGAAAGGGTTATTAAATACTGGAATGGGCTGCCCAGGGAAGTGGTGGAGTCAATGTCCCTGGAGGGGTTCAAAAAAAGACTGGATGCCACACCTAGTGGCATGGTTTAGGGGGGTCTTGGGGGTAGGTCATAGGCTGGACTCGATGATCGGAGAGGTCTTTTCCAGCCTTAAACCTTCTGTGATTCTGTGATTCTGTAATATATGTATGTGTAACCTTGTGTAGGATTTGTTCAGAACTAGCACTTAGCACTTAGTTAAAGGTACTCTTGTTCATAAACTGATCTTTTGTGAAGCTGACAGTAAAGAATGTGCAACTTGAAATTTTATGGCATGATTTTTATGTGTACATTTACTTAGAAAGTAACTTAAGAAAAAATGTACTTATGCCTAGAGCCTTGCCAGTAATTGATTTTTCAGTTCAATGGCTAAATAAATAAATGAAAAAATAGCTTGGCTGAACACAAAATTAGATTTTTTTTGGCCAACTATGAAACAGTTTGGATTAAATGAAAGATTTCAGTTCAGCCCAAAATAAATAATTTCAGATTGGGGAATTAAAAACTGAAATTCTTCACACAAATGGAAATTCAAGCATCGTTCCTAAGAAGAGGGAAAGAGTAGTCATGGTCACACTTAGCCCCTTGTGAGGAATGGAGAAGATGCTCTTATGTGATACTCTGATATAGTTCCCACTGTTCAAATGTCCTGTCTTACTGAGAATATAGAGTTAAAAATGGCTCATCAACAGGTGATTGCTTCTTAAAACCGGCACCATGACTTATTTGGGGGCAGGGCTTTTTGAAGCTGTTCTGTTTTGTTTAAATTATCTAAATGTTACGTTCGGCTGGAGAGGAAGGAACTAAATAACTTTCTAGTTCAATAGTTAAGATACTTTTCTGCCTACATTACCTGTCTGGTGTGATCTTATGGAAGGCGGACTGACTTCAGCAGAAAGGCTGAGTGAGTGAGACCCCACTCAGTGAACTGTAGCATTATGGTTTGGGTGATGAGGTACCTTGGTTCAGGCAGAGAAGTGCTTTTAAATGCACGTTTGACTGGTGTTGGTCACACCACCTCTTCTTCCTCTGCTCTGCCTGAGCGGAGGGCACTGGGAGAGCTCAGGAAAACATCTTTCTGCCATCCATTTTCATGCCTCCTATAGGTGGGAGGACCAGTTTCAGGAAAAGTCCTGTTTGATCTCCAGAGTGATGTTCAGCTGTTCTGGGGGAACACACACTCAAGTCACAGAGAAGTGATGCCTGGAGATGGAGCATCCTCAGCATAGGGAGAACTTGGGTGCTTTTTTGAAGTAAGCTTGTAAGAACAGAAACTTAACCATTTGAGGTCAGTTTTCTCAGGGCTAGCGAGCCGCACCCTCCCAAATTTCTGTTCTGTGCTTCAAAATACAGAGATGCTACAGCTTCTCAGCTGAACCATCTGCTGAGGGAGATTTCAAGCCAAATGGTTACAGGTGACAAAATCATAAGCCATTGAAAACAAGGTTCTTGGTTGGTAACCATAAGTGTCTTTATTTACACTTCCTACAGAAGAGGCATATTTGGTGTAAACGTGTTACAATCCACACACAAAAAAAATAAATTCTGTCATGCACATGCTATCTCATTAATTGCTCTTGACTCCGTTAGAGTCTCAGACTTCCTCTTCTCACGTTTCCCTACAAATCAGCTCTTAATGCAGAACTACCTTTGTATTAGAATTGAAATGTAGTGGTTTGGGAATTTCCCGGATGAGTTTCAGTAGAAAAGGGACTTAAAATTGAGCCACTTTGGGGTTTTTAGCTACGCTTCCAACCCAATGCAAACCTGTCACCCCAGCTATGAGGTGCTGTTTGTTGGTGTGTACCAGTTACTGCAGAGCAGTAATCATCATTTGTGGTTTTTTTCTTCTTCTTGTGTTTTTTAGGTGTGGTGATATGATCGTTGCTGTAAACGGACTATCCACGGTTGGAATGAGCCACTCTGCACTCATTCCCATGCTGAAGGAGCAGAGGAACAAAGTAACTTTAACCGTGATTTGCTGGCCTGGAAGCCTCATATGAATTTGTGAATCACTTCAGTTGGAGCAGTGTCTTTTTCTAGATAGCTGGCACAAAAATCTCCTCTATCTTTTTTTCCCTATTGATACAGCTGGTTATAAGCAGGGCCAAAACTGCTGTATTTTCTTTTTTTACGGGCCTCTCAGACTTACTCTATATATCTTTCCATCCTGAAATAGCCATTTCTGTTTGCTATATCCATTGCTGATGCAAATGCAAATATACACGAGCTCACAGAGAAACTCCCACTCCAATACGGCTGTCATTAAGCTTTCCCCATCAGGTTTGTAGAGTCAGCAGAAGAACTTAGTGGTTCTTTGGGTTTCTCTGCACCAGTCCTCAAGTTATATGTGATATGTGAACGTAATAGCCATGTGCCCGCTCTTCCTTGCGAAGAAAATGTGTGTCAGTACCACGATGACACGTCTGTCTGCTGCTGTGAATGAAAATCTGTTCCCAAAGGTACGTCTCCTCATTTCGTAAGCCTTTCCACTTCTGATTCAGTGTTTCAGACTGATTCAAGTAATCCATCTTATTCATCAGAAATTGCTTGGTCCCCTAAATTTTTCTTGCAGGGCGTCAGTGTTCATAGAAAAGTAGGACAAAAGCCTGATATTACTGGAATTTTTATAAAGTGCAATAATTGGACTCTTTGTTAGGAAACTTTAATATATTATAGAGTTTGTATCCTATAATGGCAAGAAATGTGGAAACAATTACTGTTGAAACGCTGGCAAGAGTACATGTGCCCAAGGTCGCCTTCGAGGGAATGGCTTGCAGTATTAGGCTTTACTTTACAAATGAATGTTTTGCTATGCCAGAGACTTTTGATGAACATTTTTACAAAGATCATTTTTACCGTTTCTATTGTACTTGTCAGCTCTCTTTATTCACGTGTGGAAACAATACTTTGACTTGTACTTTCTAAATGCAAGAATTATTTCCAGGAAAAAAAGCAAGCTGTTCAGAAACCATACGTTATGGTTTCCAGGTGGGCAGGCTAAAAGGAAGGCTCTTTGAATTCAAGTCCAACTGCAAAATAAGCTGCAAAGTTCACTCTTACTCTGTCACCTCCTGACAAATGTGCAAATACCTTGATATCAAATGCTGAAACGATCTCTCTTGCATTTCAGGATTTTTAAATTTTTTTTTTTTCCTTTAGAGAGCACACCTGCTATTAAGTTGTCAGTAACAGTAACACTATTTATCTTGGATTGTATTTAGTATTTTTATAAACCAACCTGTAACTTCTAGACTTTGCCTTTCCATGGTATTTGCAGGCTAAGCACCTATTTGTTTAAGAAAAGAGGAGTGGAGCGCAGAAAGAAATGTGCTGACCTGGAGCTAACCCTGTGTGTTGTCAGTGTTCTGCATATTTGAAAAAGAGCTTCATTTATAAACCAGGTTCCCAAGATGATTTTATGAATGACCTCTGTATTGTATTATTAATTACCAGAGAATGTATTTGAGAATCACGGCATATTTCAATTGTGAAGCATGAACTTTATTTTCAAACTTAGCTTGGTATAATACCGGAGCATATTATCGCATGTCATTAATTCCAGTAGCTTTGTTTTCAAAAGAAATAAAGTTACTCTTTTGCAAAAAAAAAATTGTAAAATTCTCATTTGAACAAAGTGGTTTTATTCCTCTCTGTAATGTACGCTATCGTTTTTATTTTGTAATATTAAAATACAAAAGAATGTCCTCTGCAGTATATCACTGTACTGAGAACCTTTGTTTCTGAAGCAAACACCAAACTTATTTGATCCTCTAACTGATTTGAGAACGAGTTTCCTCCCATCCCCAGATGATGTTTTAACTGTTTGCTTTGCTCTTAATGCAGATTTTATTTTATTTTTTGGTAAAGTACATCTTAGCGTAGACTTTAGGGAAAATTCTGACATATGTACTAGATTTAATGGGTTTTATTTTAAAAACTACACTTTTCATTCAAAACCCTGCAAAAATCAGATTTTTAGACCTTTTTCTTCTTCTTTTATATGTATATGTAACAAAAGCAAGGGTTAGCTTAAACTGTGTGGCTTTGTTTCTGTGTGCTGTAGCTTTTGATCAGAATGTCTGGCGATAAAACCTTTCTGAATTAATTCCCTCCCAGAATCATTTTTCCATTTTCTCTTGTAGCTGCATAGTTGGGTTTGGTTTTCTGTGCCTTCTGTTTTAAATTATTTCAAGATTTATTTTTTTGTTTCTCCAGATATTGCTATCTAGTTGTATGGTATTAATGAAGGATGAATGAAAATAAAA
>WEIS01006836.1:0-13659 GCA_013389965.1 Todus mexicanus | reverse complement strand
CCCCCCCCCAAATAACCTAGATCCTGGTCTTAACTTGCCGGTGGCTAAAGCCGGGCTGGATCTGTGGGGGCTAAGGCTTGAAGGAGGAGGAGAGCCGGTGTGTAGCCGCCCTATTTTCGCAGAATCGTAGAATTAACAAGGTTGGAAAAGCCCGTAGAGACCATCGAGTGCAACCCGTAACCTACTACCTAGACTATCCCCAACCTATTCCCCGATATTATCTCATCGTGGAAATCTCGGCCTGCATCAGTGGGGTGAATCCCCCCCTGGATTTCGCCGCAGGCCCTCGGCGGGTTTCAAGCTGCCGGCGGCGCTTTTGTCTCCCGAGGTGGTTGAAAGCAGCAGAAGGATCCGTGCCGCTTTCAGAGCCGCAGCAGGAGCGCTGTTTTCTAGCGGCAGCATCCCCTAAAACGTTCCAGCTTGCCTTTTTTTAGGGGCGCTACATGCATCGATTTTCATTTTCCTCTTTCCTCATCGACGCCCAGCGCGTTAGGCCTCGGGCTGTCAGGGCCATGGGCGGCCGAACGAGCCGATTTGGGCTTTTTAATCTTTTTTTTCCTAGCAAAAGGAGCCTGCACTAGAGGTGGGCAGCAATACCACAGTGCTCCTGGAGCTGGGAAACAACGGAGGACACTTGGCTGTGGAGCCTGATGGTGAAAGACGTCGGGTTTTTCACGCCCCCCACCCTGAGTGAATTCATTCGGGCTTATTGGGAATTCATTCGGGCTTATTGGCATGCAGGGCCCAGCCTCAGTTTAAATCTTGGGGGTTTCTTGCCTTTGTGTGTTGGGGTTTTTTTTGTTATTGTCGTTCAGGGAAAGTCTCCGCAGCAGGAGGAGGAGGAAGGAGCAGGGGGGGAAAAAAACCAAGGAGGAGGAAGGAGAAGGGGACAAAAAACAGGAGGAGGAAGGAGAAGGGGGGAAAAGAATAGGAGGGGGAAGAAAGGAAAAAATAAAGGCAGGGGAAGGAAAGACGGCTAATATTATAGCAGCTGTATAAAAGGTGGGTCTAATGGGCTAAATCAGCAGCTGATGCAATTGGTGTAGCCCTTGTGGTGTCGAACGAGCCGTGGCAGCTTGAAGCAGTTGGTGGCTGCAGCTCTTCGGTTTTATTCTAAGCTCTTGGGAAAAGCGGCCGATTCTTTCCTTCCGTTTGACCACCTCGAAATGAGGACCCTGGGCACCACTTCCATCCTGCGATCTGTATTTGCCGTACGTTCAAGGTGCCACAAGCTCCAATCCTCCTCTCTTCCCCCTCCTCGGAGCCAGCGTTTGGCTTCTGGTGGAGCTTTGTTCTCTTACAAAGATGTTTTCGGGAGGAGGAAAGAGAATGGGAGTAAGTAGAAGAGCAGATTTGAGGGCCAAGGTGGAGTTTAAACCCAACCCTGCGAGGCGTGTGTGTGGCTTCGCTTTAAATATCTGCGTCTGTGATGCAGGGAGCGAAGGGACCGGAGGAACGTCGCAGGCGCTTTGGACTTTCCTCCCCACCCAGAGCTCTGCAGAGCGTTTACAAGCACTGCAACAAAAAGATAGAGTTGGTTTTGGCCTAAAAAAAGCCAGGTGTGAGGCGGGCTGCCATCAAAACACGTCGCCCGCTAGCTGCCGGCTTCTAATTCCCTTTGTATTCCTGCCAAACCGCTGGTTTAAAGGCTTCTCTCGAAGTGGAGTTGCTAATGCCGCCGGTGCGGCAGCGCCCTGGAAGGGCGGCGAGAGCATCCGCTGCATCCGAGCATCACCAAGTTGGACAACAAAAGGAGTTTGTTTGTGTTGGGTAACCCCTGGCGACAGACTTTTGGTCCAGTTCCCTGACAGCGCTTGACTCACGGCGAGCCGAGCGGTGACTCCAGCGGGGTGGGTGCGTGTAGGGAATTCTGCGTATAGGGAATTCTGCATATGGGAAATTCTGCGTGGAGGGAATTTTGAGTATAGGGATTTTTGTGTATTGGGAATTTTGAGTATTGGGAATTTTGAGTATTGGGAATTTTGAGTATTGGGAATTCTGTGTATGGGGAATTCTGTGTATGGGGAATCTTGTGTATAGGGAATTCTGCAGATAGGGATTTCTGCAGATAGGGAATCTTGTGTATAGGGAATTTTGCACATGGGGAATTTTGCATATAGGGAATTTTGCATATAGGGAATTTTGCATATAGGGAATTCTGTGTATGGGGAATTCTGCACGTAGGGAATTCTGCACGTAGGGAATTCTGCACATGGGGAATTTTGCATATAGGGAATTTTGCATATAGGGAATTCTGCGTATGGGGAATTCTGCATATAGGGATTTCTACATACAGGGAATTTCGTGTATAGGGAATTTGTGTATATCCAAGGTGGTAAAACCCCAGCGCCGCGATCATTCCGCGTCCCTTAAAATCATCTGCGGTGCTTCTGCTGCAGGTGATGGAGGAGATTGCAGGTAGGAAGGAGGCTGCCAAGGAGACGAGCTCGCTGCACCCCCAGCTCCTGAGGTCTCATTTTCTTTTTGATCATGAGCGTGATTAAAGCAGCCGGGCGATGAAATCGACTATTTTATCTTTCTAGTTGAAAGGGCGGCGGTTGACTCGTGTTTTGACGGGCGCTTCTGAATAATGCAGAGGTTGATTGCGCCGCTGCCCTTTTATCTCCTGGAGAGTGACACTGCAGACTGTCGGAATAATTGTGTATCCGTCGTGTGCTTCTTTGTTGCAGAGCGACCGGCTGTTGATCAAAGGTGGTAAAATAGTGAATGACGACCAGTCTTTCTATGCAGACATTTACATGGAAGATGGGTTGATAAAGTAAGTGAAGCCTGAGACCGTGGCGGGAGGGAGGGGGGTTGGAAATGATGCGGAGATGGCTCTGCAGCTTCGCCAGGAATAACTTATAGAATCATAGAATAGAAGCATAGAATAATTAAGGCTGGAAAAGACCTCTGAGATCATCAAGTCCAGCCGAGGCCCTACCACCACCACTCAGCTAAACCCTGCCACTAAGTGTGGCAGCCAGTCTGTCCTTAAACACCTTCAGGGACGGTGCCTCCACCACCTCCCTGGGCAGCCCAGCCCAGGGTTTTATCCTCCTTTCTGTGAGGAAGTGCTTCTGAATATCCACCCTAAACCTCCCCTGGCAGAGCTTCAGGCTGTGCCCTCTCATCCTGAAACTTCAGTCTCCGCGAGCTGTATTAAATTGCAGTGAAAAGACAAAAAAAAAGGGTATATCCCGCCTATATCCCCGTGCTCGCTGGAGGAACGTTAAAACCAAGATGTTAAATTAAACAAACAAATGGGCCCAAACCCCACTGTTATTAAAGCAGGGGTCAAAGGGGGTGCTTAGATGTGCTCAGTTTTAGCCCCGTGAGCAGCCCCACGCTGAGACCGACACATGTGGTTGAAGTTATCCGGGGTGTAATATTTGACTGAGTTATGACTTCAGATGTTTTGAAGCCAGAGTTCAGCATCCTCACACAGCTCACGCTGCTTTAGGGTAGGAGGCTGGACTAAGGTGACCTCCCGACGTCTCGTGCGGCGCTGCCTTCCATCATTCTATGATGTAAGGATTCAATCCCAACCCCCTTAAAGTTAAACCCCTCTTTAAAGTTAAGAACAATAGAATCCTTAAGGTTGGAAAAGACCTCTCGTAAGATCATCAAATCCAACCAAAAATGAGCCTGTGGTTTAAGGACTGAGGTTCTGACCGCTCTCCAACACGCTGCTGTGTTTTCAGGCTCGAAACGCGCGCTTCTGGCACCTTAAATAAATATATTACAGATTGCTTTGGAAAATTACTCATAGGAAAAAAAATGGACAAGCCAGAGGTTACAAACAAGGACTTTTTCCTGTCCTGACCGAAGGGTCAGCACATGTGCTTTGTTAATCAAGGGTAAAAGTTAAAGGAGCCAGGCAAAGCCAGCTAATTAATTGCAATCTGTCATTTACAATTGGACTTTTTAAAGGTAGGGCTGTGGAGAGCTGGACTGGAGAGACCTTTGAGGGTCTCATCCCTCATTTGGTAACGGGTTTATGGTGGTGCAGGGGCTACAGAAAGGGGAAGTAGATGGGAGAGAGGCAAAGATTCTTCCAGCGCTCTCAAAACAGTAAATCGCTGTTAGATATCGAGCGTTGAACTGCCAGTTGGCAAGGCCAGCCCAGTCCAGTCCCAGGAAGGCCGCTCTCCAGGCTCTTGCTGGGTTTGGTGCGGCGATCATCCGATGATCTCGGCGCTCCTTTCTCCAGCCGCCTGCCGCCGCCTCTCTGTCTTTTTCCGTCCCGTCGAGTCTAGTATCGCCCCGAGGTCCCGAGGTAATTGCACGCTTTGCTCTCCATTATGCAACTGCCTCGAGGGGAAGAATAAAATATCCCCAGCTCTGTGCACTGATCCTGTGCGATGCTGGATGTGGAAAAAGAAAACGCCGGCCAGGTTAAGTAGCACAGGGGTGTCTGTTTCCCGGCTGCTGGCCTCGCTTGTGTCTTGACTCGCTGTTTGAAACCTCTTTTTACCCAGGCAAATAGGAGAGAATCTGATTGTGCCCGGAGGGGTGAAAACTATTGAAGCCCACGGCAGGATGGTGATTCCTGGAGGGATTGACGTGCACACCCGCTTCCAGATGCCCGAACAGGGGATGACATCTGCTGATGACTTCTTCCAAGGGACCAAGGCTGCGCTGGCTGGCGGCACCACCATGATCAGTAAGCCGCCTGGTTTTTCTCTTCCAAGCAAGCTTTGCTTTTCTTTTTCTTTGCAGAGAAGTGCAGAAACTGTGGGCTGTAAAACTGGGAGGTGTTTTGGACCAGGTACCAGCAGTGAGGGATTTCTGATGTCTGTCCGGGTTGCTAAGAAAAGCTTCTGCAGGGGTGGGAAAAGGGGTGGAAAAGCACGACCTCAGGATTTCCACTTCTTAGAGCTGTCAGTCCTTTCCCTCCTGTCTTCTCTGTTGCCACTTGTGTGACTTGGCCATATTCTTGAGGCTGCTCCTACTGAAACCGGTGTCACTTGGACCTCTGGCTCCAGTATGAGTAGTAGATTCTCCACCTCCCTGTGCCTTGGTTCCTTTCTCCATGGTGCCTGTGGATATCGATGTCCATCGTACGGTTCCCACCCCCAGAAGCTGGATGCCAGCGTACCGTGTGCCTTTGAAAACTGGGCCACTTACTTAAGGATTTGCACAAGCCCACTTGTGCCCGCAGGGTTTCTGGTGGCGTCGTTCCTTTTGTGCTCATATCCTCTTCTGGGGGGAGGAGAGAAATGGGGAAATGAAACCAGCTCAAAATAGAAAGACAGACAGACAATGTTCTGCTGACACGGGGATTAGGCACTCCCGGTGTTCCCCTCTGGCTCTAAAATGCCTCACGAATGACTTCCAGGCTGTCTGTCCCCGCTTGCGTTGGCTACAGACGCTTGGCTTGTCAGAGCCGGGCTCTTCAACTCCCTTAAGTGAGTCATTGTTAACCTTGTCTGAGCTGGAGGGAAAAATAAAAAGCTCTGTTGTGGGGCAGCCCATCGTGTGTAAACTGTAACACCGAGTCCTGGAGTCTGTTGCCACATACGGGGAGCAAGGATGGGAGTGTAAAGTGATAGAATATCAGAGCATCTCGTGTTCTTTCATGTGCCGTGAGCTGCCACCGTCTCACAGGAGAGGAGCTGAGGTACAGAGAAAGAAAAGAATGTGGTTCAGAACAGGTACTAGGATCTCTTGGCCCCATCCAGGGGTAGAAAGAGATCTTAGGCACAGCTGGGGATCAGCTGAACGCTCCTCAGTTCAAAATGAGCTCCTTACGGACTAGAACATCCTCATCTCTTAGAGGGTGGTTGTGGGTGAGCTTTGATCCCTGGCCTGGTGGGTNAAGGGGCTTTTCCAACCTCAAAGATTCTCTGATTGACTGGGAGGCAGCCAGTGCTCCCAGCACAGCTGGACTGTCTGTGTTTTAGAAACAAACCTCCTTCTGGGGCTGGACCTTGCCGAGAGGTTGTGTCTGGCCTGTGAGCTTGGCCTGATGCTTCCAATAAATCACCTGAAGAGAAAACAACCCAGGGAATTATTTGTCATTATATTCTCACCTCAGAGTATGACGCTTGGGTACGAAGAGCACCCTCACGCTCCAGGGAGTGTAAAGTGGTGGGAGTGTCGCCGTGGATGGTCTCGTGGTGCAAACTAACGCCCAGTTTTTCCTCCAACCTTTGCTGTCCATTTCAATTACTAACACTGAAATGCTATTTCCTTTCCAGCTTCAGCTCATTGGCTTTGGTTTCGTTGATTGCTCCTTTTGTTATTAGCACACCTGCTTCACACTTGAATTCTCATTTCGTTCTTCCTCGTTAAGTTGAATTAGATCAAAAGAACGTCCTCTGGCATCTGCGTCTGACCTTTCAACCGGGTTATTTTTCCCCTGGTGGCACCTTGAAAAATGTTTTTAAGCAGAAATCGCTTGGGCAAAATTTTCTGAAGTAGCTTTTTAGTTGAGTTACCCAATTTTACCTGCAGAGCCTCAGACTTCAGAAAGGCCTGGACCTTTCCGTGTGTGTTGCCCTTTATCACCGTAGTATCTGAATCTCTCCCTAATGATGTTTGTAACATCTCGGTATTAGGGAAATTGGAGGAAAATCCCCGCTCAGCTTCATAAATGGTGGCAGTAATTAAACTGCTTAAGACGACGGAGAGCCGCGGCTGCTGGGCGAGGAGCAGCAACTGGAGCTGAGCAGCGGAAAGCGGCGATAAATAATCCACCTAGACTTCAAAGCTTGGGAGATCCCGCTCTGTGGCAGCTCAGCTGGGCCCTTCTTAGCAAAATTATACCGTTGGCAAAAGTTTTTCCGTGGCGGAGCGTGGAAAGCTGCCCTCCTCAACGTGCGCTCGGTGGGTGGCCTTTGGTTTCTTCCCCAAAGCAGGTGGGGGTTGTGGTTGATGGCAGCGTATTGTTTTTTCTATTCCCATGAATAGGGGCGACGTTTCGGGAGCTTCGATTCAGAGTATCGGGAACAAACTGCGGGCTGAAACTGAAACGCTGGCGGTTGTGGCATTGTGTGTTTGAAATAACCCCGCCTGGGACTTGTCAAGGGAGAACCCGTGCCTCGTGTTGGGGATGTGTCTGGCTGAGTTTTCTCTGGGCTTTTTTAGAAAAGCTAGCCCTGTGGAATCATAGAATAATTAAGGCTGGAAAAAAACCCTCTTGGGTTATCGAGTCCAGCCTAGGACCTACCACCACCACTCAGCTAAACCCTGCCACTAAGTGTGGCATCCAGTCAGGCCTTAACCCCCTCCAGGGACGGTGACTCCACCACCTCCCTGGGCAGCCCAGCCCAGGGGTTTATCCCCCTTTCTGTGAGGAAGAGCTTCCGAATATGCAACCTAAACCTCCCCTGGTGCAGCTTCAGGCTGTGCCCTCTCGTCCTGGCACAAATTGCCTGGGAGAAGAGCCCATCCCCCTCCGGGCTATGCCTTCCCTTCAGGGAGTTTAGAGAGTGAGAAGGTCCCCCCTGAGCCTCCTCTTCTCCAGGCTGAACAGCCCCAGCTCCCTCAACCTCAAAGTGGAGCTGAGCTTTCCAGACAAAACCAGCCCGTGTTGCTTCATTTTAAGCGAACTTTGTGTTATTTATTTGCAAATACCTTTACTCCCTCTCTTTGGGCAAGGAAACGGGTTTAGCTGCTTCACGCTTCAATTTGCTCCACATTTTCATGCAGGAGGGCACCTTAAAGCTGTTGATTTTACCATCCCTGTAGGGAAATATTTGTTTCACGTCCATTTTTCGGTGATCAAAACAAGGATCTTGGGTAGGTTTCTAGTGATTGTTGGTCTTGTGCAATCTGTGGGTGAAATCTGCGGCTTCGGAGCGGTAACATTTTGTCACTGACCTGGGCAGTGCCAGGAATTCATCCTCTGCGTTTCTGCTTGGGTTTCAGTCATCTTCCTTTGCAGCTCAGCTCAAATTCGAGGGTTGCTCCTTTAATTCTCAGGGCAAACCCATCCAAGGGAAGCACAGAGGAGTTCAAGAATGTAACCTATTGTTTCCAAGCCCTGTTCTCATTTACTTCCGTTCGTTCCCCTTTAAAGTCAACTCATTCCTGCGGCATCAGGGACGGGAGAATCTGCCTCTCGACTGGTAGCAAAGGGAGAAGCCTCATTTTCTGGGGGGGCCCAGTGGAGATTTATCCTGGTGGGAAGCAGATCCAGCTCCCAGCTGGTCCACTGGGATGAGGGAGAGTGGCTGGTGGTGATGATCTGGCTTATTCTCTCTCCAACTCCCTGAAGGGAAGGTGTAGGCAGGAGGGGGATGGGCTCTTCTCCCAGGCAATTTGTCACAGGCCGAGAGGGCACAGCCTGAAGCTGCACCAGGGGAGGTTTAGGTTGGATATTTGGAAGCTCTTCCTCACAGAAAGGGGGATAAAACCCTGGGCTGGGCTGCCCAGGGAGGTGGTGGCGTCACCGTCCCTGGAGGTGGTTAAGGCCAGACTGGATGCCGCCCTTAGTGGCAGGGTTTAGCTGAGTGGTGGTGGTAGGTCCTAGGCTGGACTCGATGATCTCAGAGGGCTTTTCCAGCCTTAAAGATTCGATGATTCTATTCTATGATTCTATTCCTTTTCTGCTCCACATCCCCAGTGTCCCCGTAGGGCTCTCCAGTCCTCGCTTTCCCCAGCCCTCCTCTGGGTTGCTTCCCTCAGGAGTTCAGGCTGATTTCTTTTCCTAGCTGCTCGTTCCACAGAGGCCATCTGAGCAGGAATTCCAGCTATGATCCTTCTGTCTCTCCTCTCTTCAGTGCCAAAGGCAAGGCTCCAGCTGACTTCACTAACATAGAGGGGGGAAAAAAAACACACCAGCACAAAACAGTTGGTTTTGCAGCGCCGAGCTGTTGGGTTAGGAACCAACGTGTTGGGATAGGATTGTTTGTGTTCCTGACACGGCGATTTGCGTGATCCCTTTCCCTGCCTCTCCTCAGAGCAGTATTAGCGTGGGTAAGTCAGCCCAGGGCGAGCAGCACCGCGCACGTGGTTTAGGATAACATTCCTGGGGAGAAAAACGTGGCTTGTTGCTCTTTATTTGCCTGCTGATGTTTTCCGAATGCAGTGTTTGGGCATTGAGTTGGAGGGAGGATTCCGGGATGAAGACTTTGGAGGAAAGAGGAGGATCAGATGGGCTCCAGCTCGTTCAGGGATCAGATGGGCTCCAACTCGTTCAGGGTAACCCTCCCCAAGCTCCCCTGTTGTTTCATGGAAAGCAAACAGTCCTTCCAGAGTGTTGGAAGAGGGCTCAGTCTGAAGTTACCCTTGACAAGAGGTTCTTTCTCACCCACGGAGCCAAATCTGGTGTTTTAAGCCCCTGTTGTCCTGAATTGAGAAAGATTGATGCCCTAGGATATGGGCATAGGATATGGGATCTCTGTAGGATCTCTGTAGGATCTCTGTAGGATCTCTGTAGGATCTCTGTAGGATCTCTGTAGGATCTCTGTAGGATCTCTGTAGGATCTCTGTAGGATCTCTGTAGGATCTCTCTAGGATCTCTCTAGGATCTCTCTAGGATCTCTCTAGGATCTCTCTAGGATATCCCATATAGGATATGCCCTAGATTGGACGGGACCTGCAGCAACCTGATCTGGTAGGAGGTGTCCCTGCCCATGGCAGGGGGGTTGGAACGAGATGATCTTTAAGGTCCCTTCCAACCTAAACCATTCTAGGATATCAGACAGTCCCTGGAGCTACTAGAAAAGGAAGATATCACCACGCAGAACAGGGTGGCCTCTCCGAATCTTGCGATGCTTTGGTCTCTTCTTAACGGTGGTGGGTGAAACCCTCATGAAAAGCGATGGTAAAGCTCCCCCTGATTCCATTAGCAGCAGGATTGCTTTTCTCTGCTCCTAACCCTTCAGAAAGGATGAAGCTAAGCGGTGTATATTTAGTGGCTCTCTGATCCTCCAGCCTGGTTAATGTCCTAGTGAGAACTGCGTCTATCCAGGCCAGCTCCCCCACACACACATTTCAGCCCCTCCTCCCTCAGACTCTGCTTCTTCCTGGGTATCTGCTGTCCTTGAGGGAAATCTCTTGCTGACATTGCCCGCGTTGACTCAGTTTAACCACTCTTATAATCATAGCGAGAAATTACAGTGCGAGAAATTACAGCTCTCGCTGCCTTGGCGACTTGGAAACCAGCTGCCTTTTGAACTTGGCTAGCAGTTACCCTAATGACACGGGGCACGGACGCTGAGGAGAGGGAGCCTTGGTATCTGGGGAGCTTCAGAAGATGAAGGGCAGCTTCTCCTGGGCTGCAGTCTGCTTCTTAATGCCTTCCCCTGCTATTAAAGGAGAGCTCTGGTGTGCAGGGTGACTGAGGTTTTCGGGGTTGCAATAGCTGCTCGGCTACTGTCGGATTTGTAGGGAGTTGACGCCAGGTCTCCTGGGTCATCCTGAGGATCACCACCTTGCTCCAGGGAGGTGTTTCCAGCCCAGCGTGCTTCTTCACCTCCTAGTTTTTGAACCGACTGTGACTTGAGGGAAAGGAACCGCCCCGAACAGTCTCTAAACCACCACAGGGTTTTGAAAAGGGCTCAGCAGCGTTTTGGAGCAAGGACACCTTGGCATGGGGGGGTGTGTTTAGACCCACCACTGAAACCTAGGTCATGTTCTACCCTACTAGGTGCAGCTGGTTTGTATTATTGGGGTCAGGCCTATCCTGGAGGACAGCAAGAGTCTAAATGGTGGGCGGAGGAGGAGGAGGATGGCAAGAGAGAACCAGGAGGAGGTGGCCCAGCAGTGCTTGTGCAGGAACTCGTGGCTGAGCTGGAAGCATGAAACCGAGCGTTTCAAGTCTGCAGAGCTGCAGTGTCTTCCCCGAGCCTCTGTGGCCGTGTGGGCACAGCACCGCATTGTTCCGCAGACACCAGCCCCAGTTTTCTTTCCTCACCCAGTAGCAGGGGATAAAAGAGGAACTGTGCGGCCGGGCAGCAGCGCTTCAGGCGAGCGGCGCTGGGCTGCACGGCTTGTTTCTCTTTCCAGCAGCTGGCGGAGGTTCTTCTGCAGCAAAGAAATGTTTAATTCTCTCGAAAATGTGCCGAAAAAGGCCACGCGGTAGAAAACATCCACTTGGATAAAAGATTCTTGGTGGCTCATATGGGCAGAGGCTTCCTTGAGCTCTGTTACTAGGAGAGCGGCGCTACCCCCCAGGAGCGTGGGGTCCCTCCAGCCCTTTCTCTCCTCTCTCCCTCTCCCCTCGGTGCTTTTTCTACCCCCTCAACTCTTCAGCCTCTGGATGAAGCTGTTTCACTTCGCTGCCTCCCAGCTTCCCGCTGCCGCCTTTGTCGCTTTCATTCAGCGCCGGGGCTTGCAAATCCTTAATGAGAAGGTGGCTGGGTAAACAGAGACGGGCACTCCCCCGTTGCGAGCGCCTCTTCTCAAGCTTTTAAACCCCTTTAAGTCCATTAGGGCAGCCCTGCCTGCAGGAGGGTGGGCAGCTTCTGGACGGATAACGGGGCCAGCCCCGCGCCGCCGGCTCGCTGCTGGGTGGGATCCCCTCGAAGATTCTCCTGGGGCTTTCCAAATGCGGGGTCTCGCTGGAAGCCAACGAAGCGAATCTGCCAAGCTCTTGGTGTCTCTTGCCAGTTCGCGCAGAAGGAAGCAGCTGTTCGGTCCTCGCCGGACGTTGTGTGTTGTTGTGGGTGTTTTGTTTGGGTTTTTTCCCCTTTTCTGGGGGGTTCCAGCTATTGTTCGTCATCTCTTGGAGAGAACAGGCTCCTGGGAGGAGCAGGGGAGGACTGCAGGAGCTGTGTAGCTTTGCCTGAGGTTAGAATCGTATCGTAGAATCGTATCACAGAATGATTTGGGTTGGAAGGGACCTCAAAGATCATCTTGTTCCAACCCCCCTGCCATGGGCAGGGACACCTTGCACTAGAGCAGGTTGCTCAAGGCCCCGTCCAACCTGGCCTTGAACACATCCAGGGCTGGAGCATCCACAGCTTCCCTGGGCAACCTGGGCCAGTGTCTCACCACCCTCACAGGAAAGAATTTCTTCCTAATATCTACTCTAAATCTCCCCTCTTCCAGCTTAAAGCCTTTTCCCCTCGTCCTGTCACTCCATACTCTTGTAAAAAGTCCTTCCCAAGCTTTCTTATGGCCCCCTTCAGGTACAGGTCATGCAGGAGGCCTGTGGTGTGATGGTATCTTCAACCCTGGCTGTCAGATATTCAGTGTCAGCTGGGCCATCTTACCTTCCTAGTGCTGAAAGGTGTCAGCAGCAGTCTCTGATTTAGGGCTGGAATCCTCTGAGTCTACTGCAATCCAGTGCAGCTTGTTTACAAGTCCACCAGCAGATTTTTTCCCCCCTATTTTCCCATCTTCTGCCTTTCCCGGAGCTGCTCTGAATCCCACAATCACAGATTGTTAGGGATTGGAAGGAACCTCAAAAGCTCCTCCAGTCTAATCCCCCCATTGCCGGAGCAGGATCACCCAGACCAAGTCCCACAGGAACTCGTCCAGGCGGCTTTGAAACGTCTCCAGAGAAGGAGACTCCACAACCCCCCTGGGCAGCCTGGGCCAGGCTCTGGCACCCTCACTGCAAACAAGTTCCTCCTCAGATTCCAGTGAAAGAATCCTGTCCCTCACTCCTCTCCCATCTTTCCGCCTCTTTGGCAACACTGATTTTTTTCAAGGGCAGGTGAGTGGGGCTCTTACTCTTGTTTATTTTGCCCCGTTCTGCTCTGGAGCTGTTCCACTGCAGAGGAAGGAGCAGACGGAGGCTTCTCGCACGTGCTGCAGCCTGGAGATTCTGCCTGACTTAGGAACAAATCACCGTTGAAGCGGCAGCAGCGCTGACAGTGCAACGTCTTCCTGCAGATGTGACTGACCTAGATTTTTTTTTTCCATGGATCCAAAAAGAGGGCTTTGGCGCTCAGTCAGGAGCAATAACCAGCACTGTCTGTTTATGCAATAGCGCTTTAATCCCTCTTACACTGGTTGGGATCAGCGGCGCTGCTTCCCCGAGAAGGTTTCACTGTCTTTTGTTCGAAGAGATGCTTTGAAATGCTTTTCTTCTTCTCGCGTGGCTGGTGCTGTCATCCCAAGGCTCAGGCAGGAGCAGTGGCATCACCCACGTCTTCTGTCTTATGTACACCCGTGGAAAACTCAGGTGGTCCTTTGAGGAAAGATTGAGAGAGCTGGGACTGGTTAGTGTGAGGCAGAGGAGGCTGAGGGGAGACCTCATCGCTCTCTCCACCTCCCTGAAGGGACATTGCAGAGGTTGGTGCTGGGCTCTTCTCACAGGGAATTAGTGCTAGAACCAGAGGGAATGGTTCCAAACTACAACGGGAGGGTTAGACTAGATTTTAGGAGAAAATAGTTCCCATCCAGAGCAGTCAGCTCCTGGAATAGGCTGCCCAGGGAGGGGGTTGAATCCCCATCCCTGGCCGTGTTTAAAGGGCATTTAGCTGTGGTGTTGGGGGAGATGGTTTAGGGGTGAACTTTGCAGAGTAGGGTTGAGGTTGGACTCGATGATCCCGAGGGTCTTTTCCAACCTCAGGGATTCTAGGATTCTAAGGGCCCAGGTGGAAAAGTTGGGTCCTCCAGCTAAAGCTTGGAGATGGAAAATCAATCTCAAACGAAAATAAAGGCGATTATCTACCAGCTAATGTAACATCCTCAGCTGTCCGTGGTAGGTTTTCATGTGTGTGGAGTGGGTTGGCCTTGGCTGAACACCAGGTACCC
>WEIS01006835.1:180-12307 GCA_013389965.1 Todus mexicanus | reverse complement strand
ATACTTGCTCAACTGTCAATAAATATCTTATGTAGCAGAGCTCAGGGTACACTGTATCAATGTAAATGCTTTTGAAATCCATATTCAATCTAACGGTATTAAAAATAAGATATGGAAGAATGCTGAAAAATGTTATAAACCAAAGTTTTTAAAAGTATGAGGTTATTTGTGTTTTCTCAATGCTTTTCGAGCAAGGGAGCTGCTGTGTAGCATTTCAGAGCATACTGGGCTACACTGCAGCATCATTATGGAAAAGCTCCCATCATTCTCANCAGCATCATTATGGAAAAGCTCCCATCATTCTCAGGGTATATACTCTAGTTCAGCTGTAAATTATTTGATTTGACACTGGAATCACTTGTGGGAAATTCTGTAACCTGAACTAAGCAGGAAGGCATAAATGATCATAGTAATCTTTTTCTGGCCTTCGAATTTATGAGTTTCACTGCAGACTGCATTTTTCCTGCCAGGGATACATCTTTTACTCTGAGTCTGTAATTCTGCAGGGGAAAGCAACACTGCAGTGAGATTTTTGTCCTGCTTTCTATCTACTGTAGTCCAATTCTTCCTGCAATTGAATGCAAACAGAGTTGAAAGCTACTGAGCTACCTATGAGAAAAAAAAGAAATAATCGCAGTGTAATAAAATTAGGTCCGCTGTTTTTAAAAGAGACTGTAATTTGACCACTGGAATTATCAAATTAGGATGTATGCTGAGACAGAAAAGCTCAAGAGTTCTCCATATGCAGCTACCAGAAACTCATCACCTTTATTTGTTATGCTGCAGATACTAAAGGGAGGCCCTCAGTTTTCTGTGTGAGCAAATGCTGAGGTTCTATTCTGTCTGAAAAGTGATGCTTCTTGTGCTTAGGGACTCTGGTTGAGACTACTTTGGCAACTCGAACAATGTTAAACAACTTTAGTAATAAATGTGTGGCTGGAGGCCCTTGTATTAATCTGAAGTCACTGAGCAGCACTAGCAATCACTGAGAAGGCAGCTGCACTCTGATGTCCTTATCTGAGCCAGATGTATCTCTCTGATGGGAGAGGATTGCGGGACATTTTATTCTACTTGTTGTCAGCTCTAAGTTCTAGCCTGTTGTCTCCCTATTACCTCCCTGAGTCTGATGATCATCCTGATGCTAACACCATGACATTATCCATGGGTGCTGTTTCCTGATACCTTCTCTGCCCAAACTTTCATCTCAGCTCATCCATCACAACACTCATCTAGTTGAGATTCACCTTGCTGACCCAAGCATATCTAAACCCCTTCTTGCTGCTCTCCTGCCATACTAGGATTAGAGGTGATATCATCCACCTCATTAGTCATTGCTAGTGACTTCACACACAATTCAGGAATCTGGTGCAAATTACTCAAAGATCTTGCTATCAGTAAAGCAAACCACCTGAAACTCTTAACAAATTCAAAGGGAGTGAAAGTGTCCAGCAGTGACTAAGAATTTCAGATCTGGATTTTAAATGCATGCTTACTTTATATTTTTTCTTATCATTAGTCACCTTTTCTGGCCAATACCATTTTCCTAATTCTGGAGGGGACCATTCCTCTGTGGCATGCCTACCACATAAGAGAGACCTTCTTGTTCTTCATGAGTTGTTTTTTGCATATATTCTACTTCAGCATGTGTTTTCTGCTTGAGTTCTTAAAGGCATTGTGCACATTCTAGGACATTTGGGAGATCCTGTTTGTGTCAGCAGCAATGTTAATCTGAAAATTATGTTAAATATGGGGCCTACTATGCAAGAAAAAAGATCTACTTACAAAAACTGTCACAAGACATTTTCATGTTGTAGAGACTACAGGCACACATCGATGCATTTGCACAGCTCATTCCTACAATGTGCTAAGTGGTCTGTTATCCCCTCTGTCACTAAGGAGTAGATTTCTGCTAGTAGGCAAGGCTGCACTTTTTGTCATCATTGCTACACACAGGGGGTTTTATGTAAAGGTATCTGCAACATCATTATTCAGTGCTACTTGCTGCATAACACCAATTGCATGACTATCCTCGATATCTGACTGCAGTTCTCACGTTCACAATCCCTACCTTTTGTAAGCAATGGAAGGCCAGTTTACTCTCATTCTTTTTTCTCTTGTACTCACCTACCTAGAAATAAATCCATCTAGAGCTGTTACTGCAGAAGGTGTAACACTTCTTCCTTTTTACAGAATATCAGTGAATTACAAGTCTCTTCCAAACCTGAGTGACTTCAGGTGAGGCAAATTGAGGAGACAACTGCCGGCAAAAATCAGCACATAGGCCTGTGCCACTAAAGTGAATACAAGTTTTACAACTGATTTCAGTAGATACAGAAAAACACTCCTAGATTCTTTTTCCATCTTTTAACAGAAATGACTCATCTCTCTCCTTTTATACACTGCAGCTGTATCAGTGATGCTTCAAATGTCACAATTAGTGTTAAACAAACCGTATATAAGTGTTGTTTCAAAAATCTCTATGCTTCATATATGGTAACTGGGAGTTACTACTACTACTATTGATGCCTTCACAACCCATGAAAATCACCTAATGTGTCTATATCTACTTTTAGAGATAAAAGGACAAAATAAGTCCGTCATCCATATGTTCTTTTCAGCAATCTAGGAAGCCTGTATGAAATTGCATGTTTAAAAATTCATAACTTTTCAAGTCTTTGCTATCTTTTTTTCGCATATCTCAGTAAAAAATACAGAAAAACCAAGACTTTGTTTCTTGCTGTGGAGACCGTTCTACTAAATTATATCAGCAAGCTGTGCCTACATATTCAAAACGTTTATAGTAAGCTCAACCAATTTTGCTTTAAGGGTCTGAAAACAATTCTCTTTGGGTTGAGAGCAAATTTGGGTGCAATTTCAGAGAATGAGGTTTTTCAACGTATAATTATGAGCACTTAAAAATGTGGATGATCCACAAAACAAGAGACCTTTCATACTTAGCTACAATCATTATTACATTCCTTAGAAATGTATATTCATTTTCTCTAGCTGTGGAAGACATGTTATATATGTAGAAAGAATTCCCCCTGTCTGTGAAAGGAGATCTCTTGAGTTTCTAATTGGTTTCATTTGTGCAACCTGAATGTTTTGACAAGGGCATGTGTTCCTTCTGTTCTGTTCTACTCTATTCTATTGTACTCTACCCTGCCCTACTCCCCTACACTCTATTCCCACCATCATCATTCATGAATGCCTTAATCTGGCAATGATTAAATGCTATAATAAGAAACAAAATATATTTTTTTAAAATATATTTTTTTACTCAGTCTTGTCTTCAACAGATGGTTTCAGAATAACGAGAAATTGTTCACTGGCCACAATTTAGGCACTTAAAATGTAAATGTTATTGCAGATCATTTGGAAATTTTGGGCTGTCCTATGTTTGAAAACATGCATTAATCAATTTTATTGATACAAGAATATCAGAATTCAATTTCATTTCTTACTTTAGAGTCCATTTGGACTGTTAGAGTTGAATTAATTATTTTGGTGAAGAGCAGATCCATTTGGATTAGGATCCTACACTGATATTCCTTCTCTCCTACCAGGTTCTTTGAAACAGCAAAGAGATGTATCAATAACACTTCCCTCATTCTGATTAGCCACTGTAAACCACTGCTACTTCAGGGAAAGATAGCTCTTGTTATGCTCAGCAAAAATGTATTAACTGTCCCTAAGTCTGAGAGACAAGTTGTCTATAGTGTATATAAAGATGGGGCTTATCCAGATCACACTCTTCTCCCAGATTGGCTAAGTTGGCACACAGTTAATTTTTGAATACATAAGTCTTTAATTACATCAGTAACTGAAGTTGAATAATCTTGCTTATAATAGCATGCTGTGGTTTCTTCGGAGGTTGTATTGGTTTTCCAATTTAAGCAAGGGCAGGTGCAGGATTGTTTTAGATTGCTTGAGGTTAGGAAGCCACTGATTTGCATAGCTTCAGGGCTGCTGGATTCCTCTGGGAACTAAAAGCAATTTTCTTTTATTTACTCTTGGTTCTAGAGTTCCTCCTGCCACTGATTCTCACTGGGTCAGCCTTTGCCTTTTCTAATGTTTATGTCAGGATGTTGCACCGGAAATACACAGAGAGATTTCACCTGAGCTCTTGAAAGGATAGCATCAATGTTTTGAAAATTCAAAATTTTGCCTTGTCTTGTGTCAGAAAGCAGTTGACAAGTCTCCTTTTTCTGAGAAATGTTCTTTTTATTTTCTGTCAGCATTTTCTATCTATTCTTGTCCCTTTTTGTCTCACTATTCTTCCCATTTTCCACCCTTATCCTATCCAACATAAACAACCTGCCCCTAGTTACTTTTCCCCCATTGCTCCCACTTTTGCTGCATCTGTACCCATATTTAGTATTTCTGAGACTTACCAGGTAACGAGGTCACAACCTTACATATGTTTCCTAGGCACTGGTGGGCTTGTGAGTCTCTGCTTCTTGAAGGTCTCCCTTATTCTCCGACCAATTACCTGTGAAGCCTGTTTCTCACATACCTTCTCCTTATACCTTTTTAAAATCTAGCAATTCCTGATGGTGCTATTAGTTTTGCCAGTTTCTCACATTGCTATTTGTTAAACTCAATATTTTTCTCACGTCTTGACCAACACTTTCTCACGTCCTGGTCGGTTAGCTAACCTTAGGCCAGCACCTAGTCAACATTCCTATCATCTACTTATGACCCTAATGCTACCCTGCTCATAGGTCATGCCCCAAGGTGATGCCCCCCTTCATCTCCATGCCACTGAGCCCAAGCAGGCTTCGCATGGCACCCCAACATGAGCTGCACACATCAAAGCAGGCATCTGACTCCAAGGGGTTTGATCTATGCAGGGTGTGCTGAGGTACAGTGAGAGGTATCAATATTGTCAGCACCAACATGAGCCTTCAGAGGCAAAGCACCATTTGTGTAGTGGGGCACATCCACTCTGTAACACTTCTGTTAGAATAACAGTGTGTGCTAGACCTGTCTGCTCCTCTGGCTTCACTTTGTGCAACCTCTCCTCTGGTCCCATGGACTTGTCACCCACTAGTTGGGTATTGCTCACTTCTGTTTCAAAATATTCTTGTTTGTGTTCTCTGAGAGCCTCCAGGAAGAGAACCTAAGCACAGTAAATGAGGGTGATGACATCAACTAGAGAAGTGCACTGCTGATCTGAACTAAATCCTAATGCAGCCACACTAGCATCATAATAACAAATAAGCTTAATAATCTATCTCTGCACCTAGTCTTTCTTGAATACGGACAATGAGAACTATATACTGAATTTCACTTGATACCTTACTCGCCTTACAATGGCATCAGGGTTTGGTGATTTTTCCCCAGGAGATAGCCTGTATGTCCCAGGACCAAGACCACTCTTATGGTCACAAAATGAAGTATTCCCAAGACTGGTTGGACTGGCCAGATCCTTCTCTTCACTGTAGAGCTGGGCCTAATTAGACACAGCTGAGTACCCACATCAAATGTTGAGATTTAAAGATGGAGAGGTGAGGTAGTGCAGATGATTATAGAATCACAGCATCACAGTATTATTGAGGCTGGAAAAGACCTCTAAGATCACTAAGTCCAGCCTATGGCCTAACATCACAACATCAGCTAAACCATGCCACTAAGTGCAACATCCAATCTTTTCTTGAACACCTCCAGGGATGGTGACTCCAACATCTCCCTGGGCAGTCCATTCCAGTGTTTTATAACCCTTTCTGTGAGGAAGTGCTTCTTAACATCCAAGCTAAACCTCCCCTGGTGCAGCTTCAGGCTGTGCCCTCTTGTCCTGTTGCAAGTTGCCTGGGAGAAGAGCCCATCCCCCTCCTGTCTACAACTTCCCTTCAGGTAGTTGTAGAGAGTGATAAGGTCCCCCCTCGAGTCTCCTTTCTCTCCAGGCTGAACAACCCCAGCTCCGTCAGCCTCTCCTCATAAGATTTTCCTTCCAGTCCCTTCCCCAGTCTGGTCGCTCTCCTCTGGACCCGCTCCAGCACCTCAATGTCCTTCTTGAAGTGAGGGGCCCGGAACTGCACACAGTACTCGAGGTGAGGCCTCACGAATGCAGAGTACAAGGGCAGAATTACATCCCTAGTCCTGCTGGCCACACTATTCCTGATACAGGCCAAGATGCCGTTGGCCTTCCGTGCCACCTGGGCACAGCTGGCTCATGTTCAGCTGCTGCCAACCAGCACTGCCAGGTCCCTCTCTGCCAGGCCACTCTCCAGCCACTCATCCCCCAGTCTGGAGCGATACATGGGGTTGCTGCGGCCAAAGTGTAGGACCCTGCACTTGGCCTTGTTGAATCTCATACCATTGGCCTCAGCCCAATGACCCAGCCTGTCCAGGTCTCTCTTCAGCGTCTTCTTACCCTCCAGCAGATCGACACTCCCTCTTAACTTGGTGTCATCTGCAAATTTACTAATGATAGACTCGATCCCCTCATCTAAGTCATCAGTAAAGGTGTTGAAGAGCTGGGCCCAGTACTGATCCCAGGGATACATCACTTGTCACTGGAGACCAACTGGATGCTGCACCTTTCACAACCGCTTTCTGAGCCCGGTCATCCAGTCAGTTTCTAACCCAGCAAAGGGTGCGCTTGTCTAAGCTATCTACGAAAGGAAACTGTACAGACGGTAATAACATTAGCATATCTGAGTAAGTGCCAAAAGGAATTAGGAGTAACAGGTTACCAGTAATTAAAATGGGTTACTTAGGCTCGCGCTTTTATAAACTATGTGTGTAGTAATCAGAGCAGTTATATATCAGAAACCTTAGGGCATGACAAAGACATGGGTGAGCTACATAGCCAAATTGCTGTTTTAAAATACTATGCCATATCAGGCATCTTGCATTCAACAGAAGACAATAATCTGTGTCCTAGGCCTTTCTGCAGCTCCTGAGCTGAAGTTTCTCCAGCTGCTCAGCCAGTAATATGCCAGTGTGAGGTTTTTGCTAGACTTCCAAGAAAAAAGGAAAACCAAATGGAAGTTCTGAGCATTATGCATGAACTAAGAGGGCAGAATGCTTGCTTGATGGGAAAAAAAAAAAGAATAGGGGTAAGAGGGACGTAGAACCCATTTTTTATCATCAACATGGCTGATGTTCTTTATTTCATTCTCTACTAATTTACATCACAAATTCGTGTTTATTGTCCCTAAATATATTTTGCTGAATGTATACACTTGAATTTCATGCAGTTTCTACTCTTCGTGAGCCATGGTTGTCTTGCTCTTTCCCTATGATATCCCAGTCGTTCTCCATGTTGACCATGCCCCATTTCAGCAGCATGCCACAATCCTTCGTGCTTAGGTTGTTAAAAATATTTTAAAGAATAGAGAATGCTAACCTCTGTCCATATTGGTATTTCCCCCTCAAGCATAGTCAGGTGTCATTTTCCGTAAGTCATTTTCTTTTGCTATTACAATTTATTTGCTAATTCCCACGCAGTTGGGTTTTACCAACTGTTTTCCATAAAGCACCATATTTGAAGACCAGATAGAAAAAAGCCCTACTATATTTAAATTTTGTTATAAAAATAATTTCTTACTGACATATCAGACAAACCTTGGACAATCTGTTGTTTAGTTAACACTGATTATGTTTTATCTCATTTTTTATTTATCTGCATGTTTTCTATTATTTTTTCTTCCAAAAATTTGTTCTAAAGTCTTGCATAATATTAAGGTCAGGAAAAATCGTTTTGTAGCTGTTGATATCCTTTTTTTCCTGTGTCATATGATTTCTATTTTCATTATTCATAAAGGTGCACTTTTGGCATTTTTATTTTGTCAAAAATATTTTATCCATTATTATTAATGTTGCTCAGATTTTTTTGATTTTTATTTTTTTTTTACATTTACAGTGCAGTGAAGATTGCCTGGTACTCTGAAAATGTTAAACCTTTTTATATCCACCTCAGATTAAATATTTGGCATCCTGCTCTTACTTAGATTTTTAGTGACTTTTTCAGCATTTATTTGACATATCTGTTTTAATTTAATACTATTTTTTAAAACTACTTTTTTTGTTATATCACACCCTTTTTCTTTTTTCCTTTGTGTCTTTATATATATGGATAAAATGTACTGTGTTTTTTAATTAGTTCTTTTTTCCCATAATCCTCTTTGCCTGAGTATTCCCTCAGACAAGTCTCAATTTATCGCAATATCACTCTATTTCTAACACCTTAAATATAGAATCACGGTGGTGAAAGGGACCTTGAGAGGTCATTTAGTTCATCTTCCTGTTCCATACCAAGACTACTGTGATGTGGTTGTTTAACCTGTTCTTAAAGATCTCCAGTTACAGAGGTTATTCTGCTTTCCCCAGTCCAGTATTTCACTATCATTTCTATCAGAATACCTTCTGTTGTTTTTAATGTTTCATGTTTGAATTTAAGCTGATTACTGATTGCACTTTTCACATGAATATTAGATTGTTTCCTTCCTCTTTGTAATTTTGAGTAATTATTGAGGTGTCCCTCAACTGTCTCTTCCTCTGCCTGGCCAGTCCCATCTTTCTTCCTCAGGGTGAACCTGTGTGCATGACTACAAATTCATTTCATTACTCTTCTCCAGACTCAGTCCAACCAATTCTTACCATGCTTGATCACAAGAATATGCATGAGGTGAGGTTTCTGGGGTATTGTGTCAAGTACTTTGGAAATTGCTTTTCTGCTTGTAGGTCCTAGATGGTATGTCTTTCTTACAATAAAATTTGACTGATTCAGGTTCAGTTCGCAATCCTCTCTAAGCAATAAACCCCTGTAGAACTACTTCCTAATCAGCTGTCCCTTTGCTATATTTTTGCAGCTGATTAATCCTGCCCTATATTCAGTCTCTCACTCTTGTTTCTGTTTTGTAGGACAGCCTTATGCTGTCCTTATGTTATCTTCTTTAGGTAATCTCCTGAATTATCAAGACTGAATTCTAGGCGAATGTATTTACAGTTCTATCCAGAATGGTGTCATTAGCAAAGGTAAGAAATCTGCTTAATTCCATCATTCAAGTCATTCTTGAAAATATCAATTCTTTCCAATCCACAATAGACTTTTTCAGAACCCCATGCAATAAACCCTTTCATTTTCACAATGAACCTTTGATAACTACTCTGTCAATCATTTGTTTCAATAAAAGATTTTTCTATTTTTGTAGATTCTAATAGATGTGGAATCCTTTCCTACAGAATTATTCTCTTGGATAGTGTTACCACTTTTGACTTCAAGCAGTTCCAGGCTGAATGATCGGAATTCCTTCCTTTTTTTAAAAAAAAAAAATTAAATATTTATTTATTTATTTATCATTGACATCAAAATCTCTTCTTATGAAACTACAATCACTTATGTAGTCCAGTCTGTGGACTCTCTGGTCCACTACAGGATTAGCTATGAGTCTTTTTTCACAACATCACAGTATCCATTAATTCAAATAACAAAGGGAGAACACTCTTTTTCTTATAGATGAGAGCAAACAGGAGTAGAAGCAAAGCATATAGGCCATTCACTCCCTTAAGCACTTGTTAAAATACATTGATTATTCTTATGTATGTGAATCTATAGTTGCAAAAATACCCAGTTGTTCTCATCTGCATCCTGTAGAGCTTATTTCTTGCATTTTATTTGATATTAAGTAATATAATCGATTTCTAGAAAATCTAGTGATGAATGGAAAATGTGTGCATTATTTTTTGCCTCCTTCCTTTTCCTTTGTCTGATGTTTTTGAAGTGATTGCCTTTCAGATATAAGCACATTTGAATAGAACTTTCTTACAAAGAAATTTAGTGTTGCTTTAAAATACAAAATGGTAGCGGAATTGTCAAGGTCTAAAGTAACCTACTGATGCTGAAACATCAGCATTTAAACATTTAACTTGTGTCCCTGGACCTTTACATCCCTTTTGAGGGTCTGTATTCTGGGCTTTATCCCGCCTTGTGAGGAGCATTTACTTCTAAAGCAGCATTCTGAATCAGTTCCTTCCATATATTACAGGAAATTTCTGTTTGTGGCCATCCAGCCAAATGCAATAATCTTTATAGCTATGCTTCAGTAAACAACTGCACTCTATGAAAGGTTATTTTGCTTCTCAAGTCCAATGCACTTATTCTTCTTATTTGTCTTTTCGTTTTTGCAGCGCAACACATTTTCTGTTAATTCAGATGATGTAAACATTTGATATTGACTGGATCTTCTTCTGCATCTCTCTAGCTGGCTTTGTACAGTTCAGTCAAGGTTGGCCATGTGACCAATATTGGTCACAATATTATTGTAATAACCCTTTATTGTATTTTAATGTGATACTTACTGGCAATATTTTTCCATTTAAATCTAGAATACATTCTATAATACCTCTCTTATGACCCAAAATTACGACCTTCGCATTTAGCGTTTCCTCTCTGCTCAATCATTAATTCAGTCTTTTCCAGCTCAGATGTATTCACAGGTTGATACTCGAACATTTCATGATTTCAAACTTACCGGATTTGTTTACTGAGTTCTGCTATTTAATATATGTCCAGATTATTTTGATCAACTTTCTCTCAAGTCAAATTGTGAATAATTTTGTAGTTAGTTTTAAAGACAAAGTGAAAATGTGTATCAGTGCGTCTTGTCCTACTTATCTTTTAAGATGTAATTTATTTATTTTTTGTTTTTGACAGCCCTCACAGTGCCAATTAATTAAAAAGTACCTGTTGACTTTTCCTCCATCACATATTTTCATTTTTGCTGCTTTCGTTCCAGCAAATGCTGAAAATTCTGATGTTTAACTGACAAAGGATAAGAGGGTTATTTATTTTAAGTGAACCAAAGATATTTTTTTCTGGAGAAAGAAGGAAGTAGTATGTTTCAGAAAAATACCAAACCTAAAACATATTCACTCTATGAATTTTTGCTTTGCTTTACTCCACATGTTTATTTGAACTTCTCTGAAACACACTTTTGAAGGACACTAACATACTCATAAATTTTATGTACAGGTTACACTATAATGATCATGTAGTCTGATTTCTTCTGTAACACAAAAGGCATAAAATTACTCGTAGGATGTCTTACCACAAGCTCAGTACTTGTGCTTGAAAGGCACTGTACATCTATCTGTTAGTCGATTGGTTTGGTAATCATGATAGATTTTCTCTGGGACTCTGGCGAAAGTCTTTAAAGGCAATTTGACCCTTATACACATCTAAACCTTTGAAAAGATCAACCTTCCACTTTCCCAGTGCACGAGATGACAGAGAAAATTTCTTCAGGCTAAGTCATAGTCAAAAAGCTGGCATATAAAAGCAGCTTTAAAGGCATATAAAGTAAACATATTTCTCCTGGAGGTTGTATATTGTTTTGTCCTTAAAGATCGTTGATTGTTGATTTTGAATGTCATTATATAGATTGAAAGGACTGAATTACATTGTCTCATTAAAGTGATAGGAAATGCTAGCTCAAAATAGTGAATATACAGCAAACGGTGGTATAAACCCTGAAGGAAAAAGTCCTTTTTTTCTTTGTAATATAATGGAAATTACTTCCATGATATCTATTAATACAGAAATGGATCAGACGTTTACAAATCCAATTTAAGATGGCAAAATGGAAACATTTGTAAATATCTTTTTCACATAATCCTTAGGTTTCTTCTAGTGTTGACTGACATATACATTAATATAAAATATTATTTCTCTCATTTTAAATTTAAAATACTATAAATATAATCCAAAATTATGAAATAGAATCATGTTATTTTTCAAACATATGCTATTTGTCTGCCAAGTATGCTATACTGACAGCAGGAAGCTAACTATTCTATGGACCGTGGAATTGACTTTATTTGTCTGGGATGGGTGGATTGGTAGGCTTCACTATTTGCGTAATTGAACACAAGTCCCATCATTGCTTAATAGACTAGCCACAATATATTTTCCCCTAATTCTGAGAGCCTTATAAATGTTGTTTTTGTGGGAAAAATGTGTCTGGAGAGTGCTTTGTGTTCAATTGAAGTCTAGCTCTTAGAGTCTCTTTAATGCTGAACTAACTATAACAATTTATTCCATTGAAGACATGATGCTCTTTCTGCTCCACTTTGAACTAGAATCTCTCTCTCTTTTTTTTTTTTTTTTTTTTTTTTTTTT
>WEIS01006833.1:19584-57722 GCA_013389965.1 Todus mexicanus | reverse complement strand
TTTTTTTTTTTTGCAAGAGCAGTTTTGCTCAGGTGGCAGTACATTGAAAGGGGATTTCTGCTATGGAAACATGGTGCGATGTGGTTGAAAAAAACCCCAAAAAACCAATAAAGCCCCCCCCGCCCCGACCGTAATTTGGAAAGCATGCTGCCTTGATTTTGGTTTATTTATTTATAGTGTATGACAAGATGAATGCTTGTTTTCAGTGTGGTAGTTGTATATCTGCAAACATACCTGGTAGGCGTCACATGCAAATAACTCAAATTAAGAGGTAATTATGTGGCAATTACAGGTCAGAATAGTTAAACAGTCTGAAGAAGCTTGGTTTAAGTCTTCAGAGGTTGATTCTCGCTTGAGCCAGTAGTGGCTGTGCTCCCCATAACGCCAGGGGAAATTCTGCCCTGGGCTTGGGCTGAGCTGGGGAGAGCTCGGCTCCTGGGACTGTGCAGAAATGTGTACATCAGATCTGTAAATCTGCTCTTTCTAGGTCAAATGTAGTTTATGATTTAATTTCGTATAACCAAGGGCTAGTTTTTATATATATATGTATACAAGCACACACATATATATAGCATATTTACAGAATAACTATCTGTTTGCCCCAGAAGAGATACAAGTGAGTGTGGTTTCTGTGGCCTGCAAATGGCATTCAGGTGTGTTCATCCCTTGCTAAGGAATATTTTTCATGCAGCCACGTTAAGCAGAAGTCAGAGTGGTCCAGGCTGTTATTTCCTGTCTTCATTTTGGCTGCTGGTTCTTCTTTTGTCTTTTACCTTGCTAAATCTCTTGTATCTCGTGGATGCTGCATTGCTAAACGTGAAAACACATATTTCCTCTCACTTTGCTGTCCTTTTCATTCCACAGCCAGACACAGCCCTGACACTTTTGGTACCGTTTCTGTTCACTCCAATAAGCGTTTAAGCAGGATGAGCAATGTGACAACCGTGGAATAGCTCTGTGTATTTTAAGAGTTCTAGATGTCGGTCCAATTTTTCGTAAGTGCCTGCTATCTGTTAGGTTAAACCCTCAGGAAAGTAGAAGAAAGAAAAAGCTAAGAGTCAAGATAAGCCTCTTGCCCTTTCCTGCTTCATCCCATCAAAGACATCAGGGTATTAGCCAAGGAGAACAGCTCTCCCAGCTCAACTCAAAATATAAACCTCACTGTTAGGTGGGTGGGAGGATGAGTCTGAGAACTGGAAAATCAAGAAGTGCTTTTGCTGGCCAAATAGATTATAAAGTTGCTGTAGCCTTCTTGTGTCTCAGGGTATGTGAATATCCTCACTCGGCACAGGCTTTATTTTTTCCACACAGTCTGTTAATGAACAGTCCATTCAGATTGCTGATAAACTGCTTGAAAAGTTAAATATTCCTCTTCTAGAAGTAAATGCAGCTTCCTTGTTCCCATAGTGAGAGTCCAGTCTTGGTGACCTGTCGTTCTCCACAGTGAAAGCTATTTGTGGCCTGGTGCCTTCAGGCAGCAGAAGCCTGAGCAGGTCATTCGTCAATGCCAGCTTGATGAAATTGAAAGTAGGGCTTATAAAGCATTTTGTACAATACCAGATGTTCTCCAGGTCGCTTGCTGGTCTGGTCTTTTCTCCGAGTCCTCTTGAAGGACTCCAGTTGATTTTGTTCTGTGATTTATGGACCACAGGTCTGTGGGCCCTGTTCCTTCTTGTCTGTGCTAGTCCCAGATACAGCGATAAGTGAACCCTGCTGGCATCCTTCTTCTTCTCTTGGTTACTGTTGACCGCATCACCCCTCAGGGCCAAGGTCCTGTCTCTAGCAGCGGGTGCAGGCAGATGCTGGAGAAAAAACACGCGGGGGATGGGACTTTGTGATATTTGCCCTGAGCATCTCAAAAGGGCTGAGGAGCTGAGGGGCTCTGTAGCATATTGGGAATGCACAGACCCTTCCTAGTTGGGATGCTCAGCATTTCCAGAATGTTTCCAGACCCGGACCTGGGTGTTTACACGTGACTAATGCAGCAGCTTCCTCCTGTTTCCGTTTTGAGATTTCTCAGCTAACGAGCTTTTAATCCTTTTAACTTTCATCTGGTTTATTTTCATAGTTCCGTAATCAGCTTATGCGGTACCAGGCCATGGAAATTTCAACTTAGGAAGTTGCACTCTCTTTGTTGTCCAGGCTTGTGATTTAGTTAAAAATAATATCAAGGTGTTTATTATTTTTTTCCATAGCCACCTGTTAATGGGCATCATTATATTTTATTCCTGGAGCATATATCAGGTCTCATATGCATGCCTACATTGGTGGGATGAGAGGCACAAAAATGCCAACGCTTGGTTGACGTTGCACTCCATTGCATGGAAGCAATTAGCCTTTTGTCAGCACCTTCCAACCAAATCACCTTTTTCTGCTAAAAACCAGACATGGATTCAATAAGCTCTTCTGACCTCCATATGCTGGGACAGAGAGGTTGAGCAACACCAGAGTTCAGGTTTTTTGCCTTCTGTAAATAATAACAAAGCAAGATCTTGGAGCTGCTGGTCAGTGACAGATTTCTCCTGGGGTGCTTTGTTTCTCTCATCAGTGTTGGGAAGTGTTCACTCTGTCCCACAGTAATTTCTTTGTCTCTGTTAGCATTCAGTGGCTTCCAGTTGCTGGAGTGTTTTTATTTTGCCTGTGCTGATCAAGTTGGGTTTGGGGTTTTTAGCTGATTGCTGCATTGAGGGTGTTAAGCTAATGACTTACGCGCCTGTGTAACCTCTTAATTATAGGTGGAAAGTACACTTCCTTGTAGTGACAAGCGATGCCTGTTATTCCCCTGCCAGTTGCAGGTACCCAAGGAAGGACTGCTCTTGCTTTGCTCCCAGAAGCAGTCCAAGGCTTTCTGAAGTGGTGCGTTGGCACAAGTTCACGACTCAAAGTTCCCTTAGATAAGCGTGTTCCACCTGAACACGGTGCTATGTCAAGTCTCACATATTGCTAAAAAGGGACAAGTTTCTTGAGATTTCCAGTCACTCCCTCAGTGGACAGTAGGTGAGATGTGCAATCAGTGACTTCGACCAGGGCAGATGCTTCCCCACATTACTGCATTTCTGTTTTCAGATGAAGGTTATGGTCATATGGAAAAGTTTGGCATTAAGAGTTTTGTGGTGGTCAATGTAAATGGTCTTACCACTCATCTGTTTTTTAAGTAATTTAACTATGCCCCCATGACACTTTTTTTTTGTCCACAGCATCGTGACTAAGGTTGGAAAAGCTTAGCAGCAGTTTGACAAACAGTTTAAAGAGCTGTATCATCCTCTCAAGCAAGGTGAAAACATGTGTCTGACACCAAAAGGGATGCAAAGCCAGAGGAAACAAAGGCAACTAACCAAGTGTGACAGCTCTGTCCTCTTGCTGGTCATCGCTTGTCAGTGAGAGATACAGCTGAATTAGAAGTGATTAATGGAGATCGTTACAAGTGTGGGGAAAAAAAATCGATAGAAACCTATATTGAAAGTGTTCAGATTCTTGACGTACAGAGAGCAGTTGACATGCTGAAGGTAGGGGAGCGGTAAATAAATGGACATAGCATGACATGGACACCATTGTCCATAGGAATGAGGTCTCCACTGACTGCAGAAGCAGCCTGCTCCTGTGCAGATAGCTGGACTGCTGCTGCCCCAATAAATCAAAGTGAGATTGAATAAATCACAGTGAGATGTGTCTCCTCTCACTTTACACTGCAGCCATATCTCAGTGGAAAGAGTAGGTAAGGCCGCCTAGTCAGCAGGATGAGAATATAGCTGGGATTGTTCTCGTTCCTCTGTGTTGAGGCCTTGAATCACCTCACTTCCCAACAGAAACTGCTAATTGCGGTTGGTAATCTACAGTGGTGTTAGAAATGCTGGGAAGGAGAGAGAACCAGAGAGCCCCAGTGCCTGATGTCAGAGGCCATCTGCCTTGGAATTCTGGCTCTGGGAGAGGGCAAGCTGCAAATGTTTGAGGTGGGGTTTTTTTGTTTGTTTTGTTTCCTGATAGTTTCTACAGTTTTATTGTGGGGTTTTTTTAATTTATTTGAACCTTGTTAAATGCTGGACTGGTGCTTTCATGGAATCTGATCTCAATTCCAAGGTGAAATGGCTTCCTTGCAGCCCAGCATACTTGTGTTGAGTTAGAGTTCCCCACTCCAGTAGGTGTGTAGCTGTATTTGAGCATGCTGACTGTACCCTGCAGAACACCCTCCTCCCTTCCCTTTTGTTACTTTGGAAATGACATTCCTCATTGGTACTGCATCAGCCGGAAGGACAGATTTAGGTTTCTCTTGAAGGTGGTGGTAGTTTTTCGTCAGACAAAGGAGAGGAGCCTTCCAAATGCCGAGTCTTCTAGTGCTTTAACGTTTTTGCGATCCTGATGTTAATCAGCCTCTGTAGAAGCCTTCCATGCAGTTTATTTCCAGTATAGGTGGATTTCCAGCTGTGCTAAAACCTGCTGGGAACAGCAGATTGAACCCTGATGATCTCTGGAGCACATTTCTGCTGGAGCCCAGCCAACTTTGGTAGCAGTGTGGGGCAGTGCCACTTTCCATGCATTTGTAGGGTAGGTGTTGATTCATTCCTTGATCAAGTTTTGTGCCTTTCTCAAAACCTTGGGAGGTCATAACCACTGCTTTGAGCCGGTGATGTGCCCTTCCTTCCCTCTTGTCACAGTGTGTCATGCTGTGCCAAAGGACAGGTGAGGTTTAAGGGTGCATCTCCTGTGGGTATTGAAGGACACTTTCCAACTCAAGAGCTGTGTTTCGAAACTCGAAGTTGACAGGTCATTAGTATGGAAATGCAGCAAGCTGTTGGCATAGCGGAGCATGAATTCCTACCACACGTAGGGGGGCTTTTTGCCCTGTTTAAAAAACAAAACTCCTCTTCCACTTTGAGTTGTGTGTACTTGAAAGCCAAGAGACCTTTGCTGTTATCTGATGCTTGGAAGGACAAAGTTCATTGGCAGCTGTTTGTCGTATAATTCACTTTCTCCCTATTAATCTATATCAATCAAATTTGCTAACTTCCTTCATGAAGAATATTTATTCCTGCTCAGAACATATCTGGTTAAAATTGATTGCATCTTTATTGGATCCAGTATGAAATATTTCCTTGTCCTGGTAGGAGCACGGGGGTGTTAAAAGGCAAGAAGACAGAGAACGTTCTCTGTAGCAGGATTGAAATACCTCTTAGAATTGTGGTGGTGGGAAGGATAACTTTGGAGTCACTGTCTGAACTGTGTAGGGCAAAATGACCAAACCTCTTCTGTAAGTGCTCATACTTACCATCAATACTATGGGATGCAAGGTGAAGGGGCAGCCAACGCTCAGCAGGGTAGAAGAATGGCTGCGATTTCACATGGTGCTAAAAGCTGGCTCTGTTTCACCATTTGGTTTTGATTTACAAGCTGCTTTGCTAACCCCCTGTTGTTAGAGAAGATGGAGCGAGCTGGTTGCAGCACAGAGCTCTGCCCTTGGGTGACCTACCTGTTGTTACCAGCAGGTTGAGAACTAGGAATCCTGTGCTTTGAAGCCGTGGTGCATTGTCCAGGATTTGTCTAGTAAGTACTTATCCAACAAATTGAGATGTGTGCTACTGGCATTGGGTGCAGAGCACACTGGAATGAGCTGTTAACTGTACGATCGGCAAAGTTACTGTCAGAATGAGCTCTCAAAAAATCAGCTGTGGAAAGAGCCACGTGGCCAGAGCATATTTGGTGATAAAGCTTGGACTTTGTGGCTCTGAGAAAAGTAGTGGAATTAGAAAAGAAAGGAAGAGCTGTGAGCAGTACTCCTTTGTGTGCCCTGCCTGAGCTCCTCAGTCTAGGTACTACCCTAATAAAAGAGGATGAAGGGTCTGGAATAGCAGGAACAGTTCCAGGCTCTGCATCTCTCTGCCATTTCTCTAGTGGAAAATGTCTGAAGAAGAGGTGATAGAACTGGTCAGGCATGTAGTTGTGCACTTCAGATACTTTAAGCTTGCAGGGAGTAGGGTAAAACTGCTTTTTTATTTTGTCTGTGTAAAATTGTCAGGTCCGTTCATTGGCTGGCATGTACTACATGGCGATTTGATGCTACCTACAGACTAAATGTGGTATGTTTTCATTTAAGTCTGTTTTAATAAAAAAAATTCAGGTAGGTAACCAGGAGGTAAATAGCGTGCTTAGTAGCGCTTCCAGGTTTTCCTGGAGTTTCATGTCTCCTTTTAATAGTTGCCATTGAAGATGGATTTTATGTAAGCCAAAACGCCATTTAAAGTTCGAAGTCTGCAGGGAACTTGAGGAGTGAATGGTTTTGACAAATGAGCAGTTGGAGGGAATTTGTCTTCTGTGGAGGAAATCATTGAAACCCAGCTTTTTTGCAAGGAATTGGGTAGAATTTGATTAACTTCAGGTAGCAAACAATGAAGAAGTGCCTTGGGAAATAGGATTTTATTCTGATTAGACCAGCCAGGCAACTCGACCAAAACTAAATATGCAGATTTTTGTCCTAATACGTGAAGTCTTAAAAAACTCTAGCGGCGTACTGAAATCTGCCTGGACATCTGAAATTACTGTGCACCAGAAACTTGCTGGAAGGTAGAGAACTGATGAGATTCTTACAGCAAGAGTGAATGAGATGAGAGTAACCAGGTGGGTTATTTCTGATGAAGCTCTAAAGAAAGCACAGATTTACAAAACGAAAATGCAGCAATAAATACCTGAGCACTTCCGTGGATGACCTGGGCGGCTGAGAGGATGCAGGAAGTGGGAGCAGGCTGTGGCCAGCACAGCACAATGAGGCTGGTGAGGCAGTGAGAGCCCATGTCCTGTGGCAGCGAGGTGGGGGAGCCGGCTCCATGGCCTCTTGAGCGAGACACTATGCCCCACTCAGCTGGTAATTGTCAGTATGCTGCATTTTAATTGTTAATGAACTTGATTGTCGCTCTGTACTTGGCACTGGTGAGGTCACCCTTTCAGTCCTGGGTTCAGTTTTGGGCTCCTCACTCCAAGAAGGACCTTGGGGAGATGGAACATGTCCAGAGAAGGGCAATGAAGCTGGGGAAGGGTTTAGAGCACAAGTCTGGTAAGGAGCAGCTGAGGGACCTGGGGTTGTTGAGCCGGAAGGAAAGGAGGCTCAGGGAAGACCTTCTCACTGTCAACAGCTCCTGAACTGAGTGGGGTCAGTCTCTTCTCCTAAGGAACAAGCGACGGGACAAGAGGAACCGACCTCAAGTTGCTCCAGGGGAGGTTTAGGTTGGACATGAGGAAAAAAGTCTTCCCCACAAGCATTCCCCAGGCTACCCAGGGCAGGGGTGGAGTCCTCATGATCCCTGAAGGGGTTTCAAAGCTGTGGAGATGTGATGCTGAGGGCTGTGGTTTAGTGGTGCCCTGGCAGTGCTGGGGGAATGGTTGGAATCAATGATCTAAAGGTCTCTTCCAACCTAAATGATTCTGTGATTCTATGATATGATGAATGACAAAGATACTGATGAGACTTTATGTTTGTGAAGAATGGGTAGGAGCAGAGAAAGGTATGTGCAGTGTCTCTGTGTTTGGACAAAAAAAGTCAGGTTGTTGGTTTTTTTTCCTGGTCTATATCACAAGATGGGGAAGTTCTAGGTANTCTCACCACCCTCACAGTGAAGAACTTCTTCCTAAACCATCATCCGGTGTAGCAGGAACATGGAGAACCACATCTGCACACCGGCACCAGCCTGCTGCTACCAGAGGACTTGGGGGAAAGAGCATCTGTGTAAGCTTGCTGTTGCACCTTTGGTTTACTTCAGTTAAAGTGACTCAGAGGAAAGCCATCTGCAGAGGCAAAGTTCTTTAACCCATGGATTGTCTCGATCTAATTTAGCTCCCTCAATCAAACAGTCCAGTTAACTCCATGAGAGAAGATTCCAAAACAGGTGGGATAAGTTATTCCTGCTGGAGATTTCTCCCTGGTTTCTCTCGGCAGTCTGTGGCAGGCAAAGATCTGCAAAGATCTCTCTGCAAGTGCTGCTGTCACAGACGTAGTGAGATTAAGAGTGACAAGGAGAATTATACGATATTCTCCTGAAAGATGCTGCTTTTTTTTTTTTTTTTTTTTTTGCTACAGGTGAGTAGGATTTGACAACTGTTTTGTCCAGAGAAAAAAAACAACAACCAAACACAACTGAACTTTCCACATATTGAAAGAATTTTCCAACTTTGCCATGGAAAGCAATGCAAAACTTCTGTTGGTTTCTTTTCTTCTTGCACTGTAGAAAAGAAAAATAGAGAAACTAGAAACCAAAGCAAACTTTCAACAGCCAGAATGAAACGTTCTGTTTATGAACTGTTTCTCCTGGTGAATTGGCACCTCTGACATGTGGCCGTGACCAGAAAACAGCCCCGGACAGCCAGTGAAACCACCTGATGGGACTTGGAATTGAGCTGTTTCTTGGCTTGCCAAATGACTCAGTATAAGTGCTTTGGGTTGATTTGTGTGTCATCTGGGTTAGAATTTGAATCAGTTTGTTGTGTGCCGATGTGGAGGTTAAAAATTCTGGCTGTTTCCATATAAACAGGAAGTAACATTTTGTCTATTCTGGACAATAGCAATTGGTGCCTTCGGTAAAAAACCAAAATGTTTCATTAACGTTCTTCACTTGTCATGTTCTCTTGATGATTGCAAAACCCACATTGCTGCTTAGAGACATCACCTCACACCATGGCTGGTGGCATTCTTAAGGGAGCAACATTGGCCACTCTGAGAGGCTTCTGAGGGCTCCCACCACATCCTCTCCTTCCCTTGACTGTGTCATTCTTTCCATTCTGCCCAGTAAATGACCTGGGAGTCACTGCGGAGGGGCTGCTTCAGCCTGAATTGCTTGTATGTGGTTTTTATACTATATTCCTCTGTGAGGCAACATCATATCAGAGATTCTGAATGTTCATCATCTAAATTTACGTATTAAGATACACTCCTTCCTTCAGTTTACTCTGGCAGAGTTCTCTGATAATGCAGTTATCAGTAATAAACAACATTATTACTTCCTCCATGTGCCACTCAGTCAAGCCGGGTTGTGGAAATTTATTTGCGTAAATGGCAGTTATTCTCATCTCAGTCCTGAAGGTGCTTTTGAGGTCAGTTCTTAGACAAGCAAGTTCTTTCAGCTTTGCAGAGCTGATCAAGAGCTTTGCTGCCAAACTTCTGACTGTGGGATCAATTTTCTGCCCAAATCCCCAAATGTCCATTAGGTAAATAGGTTTTCATGGCACATTACAAGGGCTACTCCACTACCGAGGTGTTTTCTTTATGCACTAGTTATTCGAATTTCATGAAGTATTGCATCCAGCGCAACAGGAAAGTCTGCTTTGATGGTTTGGGCAATTTTTTTATCGCATCCCATCTCTCTCTCTTCTGAAAAATCAAGTTGACAATATTGTTATAAATGATGACTTTATACTTGTCTTCCCAAGCTGGAGATATGATTGCTTTCCAAATGTTCTGGAGTCAAGGTGTGGATTTATCTTACGTGGAATAAAATTTGTCCTTAGCCCCATCTGGAGTATGACAGGTATCTGTCACCAGCAACAGCGCTTAGGAATGTTTAAAGTGAAACACACCTTTTTATTTGCAGCTGCTACTGTTCAGTTGTTCACTTGAGACCTGGACTGGAAATGCCGTTGTGAAGTCTTTGTAGGCAGCTGAATTGTCTGAGGGGAGTTTGAATATTGTGATGTGTTTTCATTTGCACTGCTGTTAAAGCAGATTTTGACCTTAAATTTGTGTTAAGACTGCAAATGGTCAGTAGCTGAGTGTGAGTTGTGAGCACTGTCTTGAACAAGAGTAGACACTGCTGTGAGAAGATGAGGTGGAGCGCGGCAGAGCACGAGCAGTAGCTTTGACGAAGAGGTCCACAGCTGACAGCCGTGGTGAGAGCCTGTGAGGGGGCCAGGAGCAATGGGAGACCTGCTGCTGGCTACTGGTGAATCCTGGCGAGGGGCCTGTGTACTGGCCGTTGGCAGGTCGGTGGTGTTCCCTGTGGGGACTCCCACTGGCTTCATGCTCCCTCAGATCTGGCATGGATTTAATCCCCAAAATCCTGCTGATTCGGCCATCGCTAGGAACAGTGAAAGAGATAGCTTAAAATTAAGGCAAGCTGGCTCCACAATATCTGTGTAAGGAATGGAAAGAAGGAAAGGAGGTTGTAGAGAGGTGGATGTTGGCCTCTTCTCCCTAGTAACTAATGACAGGACAAGAGGAAATGACCACAAGTTGCACCAAGGAAAGTTCAGATTGGGTATTAGGAAAAAGTCCTTTCCTGAAAGAGTAGTTAAACATTGGAACAGACTGTCCAGGGAGGTAGTGGAGTTGCTGTCCCTGGAGGTGATCCAAGAACGAGTAGATGTGGCACTTGAGGGCATGATCTAGTGGCCATGGAGGTGTTGGGTAGAAGATTGGACTTGATGATCTTAGAGGTCCTTCCCAACCTTAATGATTCTATGAAATTCTAGGTACCAGCATTAGGGTGAACAGGCATGACACAACCAAACAATCTTCAGCATAGAGAGAGAAGAGGCAAAACTATTAGCCTGAGAAAATTTTCTGTTCCTAACTCCTTTTGCTAACGCTGTTCTCCCAGCTGTTGCCAGGTCCCAGTACCACAGCCAAAGCAGCAGTGAATGGGTTGTTTGTCGGAAAGCAGCCCCTTCCTGCCTCCACACATACAGACCTTCTCAGCACTGCCTCAACTAAAAGCCAAACTTAAACAGAACCAAAATCATGTGGCTGCTGACCATCAAAGATACCTGAAGAGCAGCATGCATGGCAGACAAGGCCATAGAGAACAGCGCACCGCAAGAGAAAAATGGCAGGGATGGTTGTACTTAATCAGATCTTACTCTGAGTTTGGAACTCCTAAGGAGAAAAACTTCGGGGGTTAGAGCAAGATTTCAAAATACAGTTTGTTTATCAAAAGCTGAAGAGGAAGGGTTGGAACAGAAGGAACACTTCAAATTGTGCGCAACTCTGCCTGGCCTGTGAGGTGAGTTCTTCATCTGTAACGAAGTGGGGTTTTCTGCAGTCACCTCCATCTGAACAAAATACCAGTTAGTTTTTAAGCCTCTCTATTTTATTGCAACAATGTACTGGAAATGGTGATTAAAAAAAAGAGGGTGTGGGGAGGAAGCTGAAGGGCTGAAATTTCCATGAAGAATTCCTTCTAACGTAGTTTATTTGCTTGTGTAATCAGCTGTTACTGTGCTTCTCAAATGACCCTGGTTATCCCTTGGAATACCCCGACCTCTTCAAGAGTAGTCTGATGCAAATGGAGGGAAAAAAATCAAGCAATGTCTTTTGTAACAACATGTCAAAATGGAAACCAGTACTGAATACCGAATATTCAGTACCGACTGCTCGGGGGGAGGCAAATTCATTTAGATGACATGGTAATGATGCTGCGGGAAAGAAAAATTGGGAGAAAGGGAGCAGTCTTGTAAGAATAAAATTTACGGCTGAGTATGTTATCTTATTCTGTCAGAAAAAATAATGTGCTTCGTTTTATAAATTATTTCCATTGGCAAATGTTTATTTTATGCGCTTGGGAGGTAAGGGAGGAGGGGAAGTAATACAGTTTATTAAGAGATAGTTTAATACACTCTACAACAGTGTAGTTTATTGAGAGAAAGGACTGTAGATTTATGACACTTACTGCAGCAAAGATCAACAGCACAGTGCTCGATCAGTGCATTTTTTCTGTCTATGATGCTAGCCCTGGTTGCCCCCAGCTCCTTCCCTTGGTTTTGCTTTGGACAGACATCCCCCGGGTGTCCTGCCCTTCCCTTCACAGGGCTGGGCAGGCTCGAATAACTCAAAACAGATAATTTGCAAGGAGCTGGAAGAAATTATTCTGATGGGAAAGGACGGCAGAGAAATACCTACATTTGATAGGTATTGATAACTTGCTGACTCTCAGTAATTAAAAAACCCTCTAGATTTTATAGAATCATAGTTTCATAGACTGATTTGGGTTGGAAAGAATCTTTGAAAGTCATCTCTCCCAACCCCATTGCAAGGAGCAGGGACATCCTCAACTAGAGCAGGTTGCTCAAAGCCTTATTGAGCCTCACCTTGAATGTCTCCAGGGTTGGGACCTCAACTACCTCCTTTGGCAACCTGTTCCAGTGTTCCACTCACCCTCATGGTAAGGAACCTCTTCCTAACATCCAGTCCGAATCTACCCTTCTCTAATTAAAAATTTAAATTTTAGTTTGCCAAAGCTAGTAAATCTATGCTTGGTTTCATAATTGTTTTTTGTAAAGCAGACTATAGTACTAATGCTGCTCTATCAGGTATCTCATTACTCCCCACAGCTCTCTACGTCTGTTCTTGGCTAGCAGCTTATGAGGGGGTTAAGCTATAAAAGAGAAATAAAATGTCCAGGCTCTCAGTGCCCCCTGACCGTTCTCTCCTGTGAATTCCATCTCGTAGCTCTGCAGCTCTCGGTCCTTGTGCGATTACCAAATTATGGTGTGAATGAAATGGCTCCAGAGGTTTCAGGATGATCGAATCTAAACGGCCTGTGAAGATTGTTTTATATTACTGCATGGATTGCCTGCCTCAGTGTGGGGTTAGCTGGGTGAAATGGCTTTGCTTTGTTTAAACAAAAAACCAACCCAAACCACCACTAGGTAAATAAAGTAAATATTATCATCCTTTGAATTCAGGGACATTGGCCTGGGGTAACGCCTTCGACCCCAGCGCGGTGTTTCTCAGAATTCTTTTCTGTGCTCTTATCTTTGCTGATTTGTTATTTCTGGATTTACAGAAGTAACAGATGACTGTAGTTGTTGAAGGCCTTGGTAACTTGAGAAAATGTGGTAGCAAAAGAGTCCTCTGGTGTTCTGTGACTCGTTCCAACAAGTGAATAACAGACAACAGACGTAATGGAATAAGAGATCTCAGCCAGTGCTGTTACTTGTTTCGGTAGCAAGCTGGTTATTTTTTCCTATAAGTTCATGGAGTTCAGACTCAAAACAGACCTTAAAAATCTCTGTCATGACCTACATACTAGACTATTAAATTAACATTTACCTCTGTGTTATAGGGATAATATTAAAATACCTTGATAATTGCATAATCTGAAAAAAAATAAGGAACAATACCTATTTATTATATTACATTTAAGGGCATTACATTTATTACAGAACACTTACGTTTGGTTAACCTTAGTGATTACTTTCAATGTTTAGTTGCCCTTTCTCTTTTTTTGGCTCCCTGATGTTTTTAGCATTTAGACATGGTTCTCATACTGTTCTCCTCTACCTCTGCCATTCATAACTGGTACTTCCACCTCCTGGCAGTGCTCATCCAGCGAGGCTGGAGAAGTTCTGGTTCTTCTTTCTTGTAGTCAGACTGAGTCAGATCTTTCCATGCGTTCTTGTGTAGTGTTACTTACACACTAACATTATCTTTTTTCCTTATTGGATCCTTTCCCATTTATCAGTTTCTGAGCAAGCAGACAAACCTCCAGTCACTTCTGCAGTTTGAAGGCAAACACTGAAGAGCTGACCTGACATCCCTGATTCTTCTTGCTTTTCTTTGCTAATGTGTCAAAGGATAGCACAGCTTTGATTTATGGTTGATTTACAATAGCAGAGTAGCTTGTCCACCATGAGTTGAGAGTATTTTTCAGAAGCGATGTGCTCCAAGGAGCATCTCATTTTGTGACTATGGACTACATTGCCTGGTTTTAGATACCTTTAGTTGTATCAAGCAGCCTTGAAATGCTTTGAGTCTGCTTCCCAGGAAAAGTCTGCAAGCATAAGATATGGAGTAGCCAATGAGAGAAGTTACTCTTTAAAACCACCTCTTTAATTGATTAGAAGTTCTTCATCACATGTGAGAAAACCATAAAAATGTGCTATTGAATATGTGTGTGGCTTAATAGGCTGGATATTGCACAGGTTCAGATTTGTAGGTGAGCAGAGATAGGTTTTTAGATAAATATATTCTCGTAAGGGAGTGGATTTAGTACCATCTTAGCAATTTTGTTTGTAAAAACTTATTAATCATTTTGTTCTAAAATATTTTTACAGTGTCCAAGGGAATTCAAAATAATACCCAAGATTTCTGAGTAGGCTGGAAAGTTCACCTGGGTTAGAACTTTTGCTCGAGTTAGGTTTGAACAACTGGAAAGAATTTATTTCGCTTTTGACCTCTTTAAAGAGGCACAACTATGTCCACATTGTTGCGCCACCTCGGGAGCAGAACTGAAGTGGTTACTGCAGAATCACAGAATGTTAGGGGTTGGAAGGGACCTCCAGAAATCATCTAGTCCAACCCCCCTGCCAGAGCAGGATCACCTAGATGAGGTCACACAGGAACGCGTCCAGGCGGGTTTTGAATGTCTCCACAGGAGACTCCACAACCTTTCCAGGCAGCCTGTCCCAGTGCTTTGTCACCCTCGCCATTGAAAAGTTTTTCCTTATGTTTACATGGGAGCTCCTATGCTCCAGCTTGCACCTGTTGCCCCTTGTCCCATCATTGGACATCACTGAGAAGAGTCTGGCCATATTGTCTGACCGTATCTATACAGTGAACACTCCCTTGGCTTCCAAAGCCAGTACCTGCAGCCAAGCCTGGTTAGTGGCACCTCCCAGGCTGTGCCCAGCTGTTGTTTGGGCAAGGATTAGCTGTCCAGGGCCAAGAAGATCCCGGAGACCATGGTATCCATTTGCCAGCACTGACTGTTGGTCTCCAGTGCTCAGGCCTGTGCTGTAGTGCTGTTCAGTACAGAAAAAAATTACTAAGGTCACTTGGAAAGGTTGGAAAGTGATTGTTGCTTATTTCTTGCTACCTTTCCTTCCTCTTGCTAGTGTCGGAGTAAACGGCCTTTCAATAATTTGCTTGGCAAATAAACCTTGACGATGCCTCGTTAGCACTTGAGATGCTGATTGCCTTCCTTATTGGGTATCAGCTATTAACAAAGCACACTGACACCTATTTTGTTCTTTACCTGTGCAAACAAAGGACTTATACAACCGAGAAAAGGAGATGCAAATGATCTGCTGCTCAACTTGACAGTGGTTTTTGATTTAATATTGTTAGGCTCTCTGTTCCTAGTTTCAATTAGCTTTGAAATCCACTTGCATCCTCTGCTGTTTGGCATTGTTGTCTAACGAAAAGAAGAGATTGCAGCACACATTTCGGAGCAGCACAAACCAGGGAATACCACTGAAGGAGAGACTCAACCACACAAATCATTTGCTCCTACGGCATGCTGCTGGAATTGCTCAGTATAAAGATAAAAACATGCTGTGCTTGAGAAAATAGCAGTAGGTTTCTGAGAGGGGTTTGTTGTTTTGTTGTGTTTTTTTTCTTCTATCACAAGCTCTTATTTTGGCTTTCTTGGCCTTATTTGACTTCATTTTGATGTCACTTTTGTTTAAAAAGAATAATTCTGAGAATGCAGATGCTTTTATTTTCGTGGTTCAGAGCAAATATTGTGAGAACACAGAAAATGAGCATGTGAGGGAGATTCTGTAGAAAGTCTGATTTCCTCAGTCTTGAACAGATTTTAAGGGCTGCCAAACCAACCTTTATCAGCAAACTGTGCAAGATCATAATTAGCTTGGCTGAAAACAATAATCACATAAGAGCCAAAGCAGTGGCCAATTACTGTTAATATTCTGCAGACTCGCCAGCCTGTGAGGATGCTTCCACACTTAGCTTGGTTCTGCTTTCAGGAAATGTTAGTTCTGTACCCGCTGTCTCTTCTTTTGTAGGTTTTTTGCAGTAAGTTGTATTGAATGTGTTGCCTGTTTGTTCTAAAGAATTTGGATCGTAGTAGGAGCACATGCTGTGCAGATTTCTTCTGGTGACAGGTTATTTTCTGGCCTGATGTCTGCCACAAGCACGGGTTGTTCTGTACATATTTACGCGCTGCCATTAATTTGATCTCCTCTTGTCCCCTGCCAGAGGAAGTCAATGTGTGAGACGGGCTCCCAAGCTGTGTGCTCCATGTGCCATCACCAGGGCTTTGCCGCAGCAGGAGGGACGATCCCCTCATCCCAAATCCCTCATTTCTCACAGCACCCGAAGAAACACCATTTGAGATTTCCAGCTATGTTTTAGACTTTGAAACAGACCAAGGGAGTTTGAAATGATCCTGCGCGTGGATGGGTGTTGGTTTTATGTGGCCAATTTCCATCTGAGAACTGACCAAAAGCCAAGCTGAGGGTTAGCGTAAAGAACAGTTTGATGATTTACGGAACAGGAAGGGATTATTTTTTCTCTTTCCTGTTTCTCTTTTGCTGTATTTATTTGTTCTATAGGAAACAAGTGTGTCTGAGTGAGGACCTGGGGAAGGAGACACAGCAGTGAGGGCTGGGAAAGTACTGAGGGAAGACACTACATAAACTGTTCTCTTGCAGTTGTTTGGACAGAATACTGCTGTGACTTCACTCTACGCGTAGACACGATTACCCTTCTACAGTGCTAATCTCAGAATTTTACAGCTAAAGTTTTGCATATTATTTGTTAATGTCTCAGACATGTTGACAGCAATGAACTGGTCATGCTGAAATCATGAATAAAATGATGCTCACAAAGATGCCTGGGCTGCATCAAAAGACGCATGACTAGAAGGTTGAGAGAGGTGATTCTCCCCCTCTGTTATGCTCTTGTGAGACCCCACCTGGAGTACTTGTGACAATTCTGGAGCCCCCACCACAAGAAAGACATCGAACTGTTGGAATGGGTCCAGAGGAGGCCATGAGGATGATCAGAGGGGCTGGAGCACCTCTCCTGTAAGGACATGCTGAGGGAGTTGGGACCGTTCAGCCTGGAGAAGAGGAGGCTCTGGAGAGACCTTATAGCATTCTTCCAGTATCTGAAGAGGCCCTACAGGAAAGCTGAGGAGGGGCTGTTTGCAAGGGCTTGTAGTGATAGGACAAGGGGTAATGGTTTCAAGCTTGCAGAGGGTAGGTTTAGACTAGATGTCAGGAAGAAATTCTTCACAGTGAGGGTGATAAGACACTGGCACAGGTTGCCCAGGGAGGTTGTGGATGCCCCATCCCTGGAAGTGTTTAAGGCCTTGAATAACCTGGTGCCTTGAGCAACCTGGTCTAGTGGGAGGTGTCCCTGCTCATAACAGGGGGGTTGGAACTAGATGGTCTTTAAGGTCTGTTGCAACCTAAATCGTTCTATGAATCTATGAATTCCCAAGATTTTCCTTGCAGTGTGTGCAATAACTATAAATCAACAGAAATACTTCCTGTATGGGCTGTTAAAACACAGAAAATCTTGTAATAGGAGGAAAGAAGTGGAGTGCTATGAACTGTACAAGAAATAACTGATGAGAGCCCATTAAAGCATCCGGCTGGTTTCCTCCCCCCGGGCCTTTCGGGAGCTGAGCATTTGTTGGTGTTCTGCAGCCCACTTGCCTGGAAAGGTGTCACAGTTAAGACAGTGTCTCAGCGTGAGGTCCTGAGATGCGAAAGCCTTCTCCTGTGAGATTCCTGATCTGCAAAAATCCAGCCAGTACAGAATTACTCTTTTAATATATTCATCCAGAAAAACGCACACATGCTTATCTTTTCCTATAGAAATCTCGTGTCATACTCAGTGCTCCGTCCTCGGAAAGGGATGTTCTTTGCCACATTTGCTGAGTGTGAGATGCCAATATAGTTATTTCCTAGTAGTATAATTAAGTTGTATAAGGCTATTTATTATGCATCTTGCTCCACTCAAACACCTGAGAAAGGTTAAGGAGAAGCAACCTCTTCATTCAGCAATGACACTTACTGTGAGCCCTTACCTGCACAGGCTAAAGCGATGCATCTTTTCCAAGTTGTTAAAAGTCCATTTGTATTTCTCTTTTACCTGTGGATTTCAACTTCTTTCCTCCTGCACTGACCAAACAAGACAGACAAGTTATGCAATAGATGGGGTTTTGTTGTGCTTTGGTAGTAAAATTTGACTTTTTACACTTTAGAATTAGAGATGGGAATCCACTGTCCAGCGCCAGGCACATGATAATTCCGACAATGGCTTTTTATTTGAAAGTGAAAAGTTTAGAGTAATTTTTTTTTGGTTTTGTGTTACAATAGAAGCTTTATTTGGTGTATCCGTGTATCTTCCACCCAGAAGCAGGGATCTCACATGTTTTAAGCTACCACTGAAACTTGAGAAGCACCATGACCTTGAACTTTGTTAAACAGTCCCAGTTATATTGAGTGAAGTCAATCACTTCAGCTGAACCTGTCAGTGCAACACATGATTGCCTTGGACATGAATGGTCAAAAAACAGTAGGAAACCACCCGCCCCAAACATCAAACCAACAAAAAAGGTTTTATCACATCTGACTTTCATGATGCTGGGGACAAGTGTAACGTCCTGTGCCTGGGAATACACAACCCAGGAATGCAGCTCAGGCTAGGATCCACTTGGCTGGAGAGCAACCCTGGAGAAAGGGACCTGGGGGTCTTGGTGGACAGCAGGTTCAACATGAGCAATCAGCATGCTGCTGCAGCAAAGAAAGCCAATAGGGTGCTGGGCTTCGTTAACATGGGCATCACCAGCAGAGAGGAAGAAGTCATCATACCACTCTACTCAGCACCAGTCAAACCACATCTTGAGTACTATGTTCAGTTTTGGTCCCCACTGTACAAAAAAGATGCGTACAGGCTGGAGAGGGTCCAGAAAAGTACCACGAGGATTGTCAAAGCCTGGAAGACCTGCCATAGGATGAAAGGCTGAGAAGACTGGGTGTGTTCAGACTTGAGAGGACTTAGGGGAGGACTTTATTGCAATGTTCTAGTACATAAAGGGTGGCTACCAACAGGATGGAAACTCGCTTTGCACAAGGAGTCACTTAGAAAAGAAAGGGGAATGGGTACAAGTTGCTCCAAGGAAAAATCTGATTCAACTGCAGAGGAAAGTTTTTCACAGAGCTATTAGACAGTGGGATAGTCTTCCAAGGAAAGTGGTAGATTCTTCAGCTTCAGACAGTTTTAAGGCTCGGCTTGACAGAGTGCTGGGCCAGCTCATTTAGGCTGTATTCTTCACCTTAAAGGGTTGGATTAGGTGATCCCTGAGGTCCCTTCCAACCTGTGATAGTGATAGTGTTTGTGTGCTGGAAAAGGTAGCAGCCATGGCTTCACGGTGTAGCGTGATTACTTCTTGTCCAGGTGGGTTGTATGGATCTGCCATGCAGGAGCCAGCAATTGTGTGACTGAAGGTGAGATGACAGTAGACAAGGGATGAGTTGAATATTTTGGGGACGGGATTCAACACCTTCATTTCAAATTCCTACTCTGAAAAAGATCATCTAGAACTAGTAAAAGGTGCAAGAATCTTTGAAAGGTGCCGGAGTTTTATTTTCAGCTGGTTTTTATCATTCAGAATGACTGTCTGAAGACATCTCCCCGTTTTAAGAAGCTCAGGTGGTTAAACATTGCGAGGTTCTCAGCAGTGTTACATCAAGAGGTTTGGCTGCTGCTCAAGTCAGGTGGTACCGGTTGTGCACATATACAACCATTAATATGTTTTATCATTTCAGTGATTTCTTTGCTTTGTTGCATGCTGAGGCTTTTTCCTTTTAGGATTTACTGCAACTGCCTGATAAAGCAAATGCCTAAAGTTTTCATTTCCATGGGGCATACAATGGAATTAATCACAACTTTAATATTTTATTCTAATTCAACTTTTTTTTTTTATGAGAGCTTTTGAATTACAAACAAAATCTAGCACCAAGAGCTCTCACAGCCTCCTCCAAACATTTGTTTTCAGTTTACTCAATGACTTTTTCGTTCTGCTAAGTCCTATTCAGACAGGCTTCCAGTGAGTTTGGTTTCCCTTTGGAGGAGTGGGTCTATCAGAAGGGGAAAAAAAATCAGTCATCATTTTCAAGCTAAGAGATGAGAAAGTTAAAAAGCTCGTAAGCTGAGTCCATCCTTGCTGCTTCCCTGACACCCAAGTCAGAGAAGTCTGAGATAATTGACTGTCTGTGGGGAATAGTGGGGCTTTGCCAGGTTTGGATATTCTGCCCTTATCTGCTTAAAATTGTTTTTTGAAAGTAATTTTTAGTGGTATTAAGTACTTGGGATTTGGATTATGAGGAAGCCACAGCTTGCTTACTTGCAGAGGCAGCTAAATAACCTACAACTTGCTTTTGAATGTCCTTAAAGGGGGGAGAAAAATAGTATTTCTGCTTTTCTTAGTTTTGTATCGAGATGTCTGCAAACACAACTGTGAGTTCATACCAGTGTCAAGAATCAGCTACATTTGGTGTGGTTTAGTATGATGAGAGTAAAATAGTGTGGACAGATCTTAGACTGCACTAGTCTGTCCATTTGTAATCCATCCTTTTCTCTGCTTGCTATTGAAATTGCCTGATTCAAGCTTCTGCTCTGAAACCAGGCATGCGAGTCTTTTTCTTAACTACTTTCTCGTCAGTTTTTTTGGAATTCTGATTCCTTGACAGCAATCTGGTTCAGGGAGATTGCTGCACAATTGCCTGTTACAAATGGTCTTGTCTATTTCTTTGAATAGTAAAGTCCCTTTTCTTCTGTTTTTTAATTCTCCAATAAAGCAATCCACAGGAAAAGAAAGGCTTTCCTTGTCCTCACAAAGGAGAATGCTTTCCTTGTCCTTGTAAAAGGGTAGCAATGCATGGAAAGCTCAGGTGATGTGAAGAAAAAAAAAAAAGTGTGCCCTTCCTCCAAACCTGAAATGTTACAGATCAGTAAATAGGGAATTTCGAAGGCAGAAGCTCCTTTTCCTCTCTCCTGCTTCTGGGCTCTCCTAGCATTTGTCTTTTGGGTAGTTCCACCTTCATTTGCCACTACTGAGGCATGACAAGAAATTTGCATTCTTTAAAAAAAGTTCATCTCCCACTTTGCTGAATAACCAAGGAGCTTTTCAAGAACTTGTGGATTTTCCTCTGTCTGTTACAGTGTCCAGCGTGCACTTGATTTGTAGTCCTCCACTGCATACCTCAGGGACTCTTTTTTGCCTCCAAAACCAGAATGGGGATTGTAGCAAGAATAGAGCAAGACTGAATTAATGTTTAACAAGACTTATACCCCAGGCTAGTTAGAGATACAAATTCAGATCTGTGATCATTTTTGGTCCCTAGTCACACTTGCCTTTTTACTCCCCTTCCTTGAGACTTGGGTTGTGACATCTGTGGCTTCCTAACATCTGCAGCTGAAAGGCTAGAGCCAGACCCAGGCTGAGCAGCCACGATGAGCCACGGCTTTGGAAAACAGGGATTTAATCACTCTCCTTTGGTTAATGTACGGGGTGTACCAAGAAAACCCAGGTTTGCTGGCAATGCCCATTTCCCTCCCACCCAGATACTTCCATGCAGAGAGTAGCACAGACAGATAGAGGGGATGGGTAAGCACCAGCAAGCTGTCCCTTTTTTGCCTTCTTTATAAGGAGAAAATGGATATGTGTGGTTGTTACAGCACACAGTAGATACTTAGGAAATACTAGTAAAATGCTGCAGGTGGCCACGAGCACTGTTTAGATTGACTTTTTATAATTCAGCCTTAGAGCACAGTGTTAGCGGTTCCTGCTGCTCCTCTTGAAAAGGGATGTGAACAGGCCCTGGGATGGCTCCAAATTAAGGTGAAAACATTCAGGGCATTTAATTTGCACCTTGAATGGCTACTGCCCGATCACAATGTTCCCGAGGAAACATTTGGCCTGTTTCATTATTTATAAGCCCCTGCGTGTTTAAAGTGTAAATTAGACTTTTTCTAAACAGAGAACCCATAAACCCCAATGTTGATTTGCTCTGGTAAATGGCTAAAGGTTTTGGAAAGCAAACAAGATCCGCCAAACCAGGTTTTAGTATCCGTTTGCTCTGAGGCATGCTCTTAAAACAGATTATGTGAATATATGGGCTTGCCAAGGAAACATGATGAACAGGGAGCTGCCTGGCACTCGGCTCTCTGCATCATGTGTCCCAGCACTCATTTTGATAAAATAGTTTGCATTAGAATTTCACTGGTCAGAGAACCCCCCCATACGGATGCCTCACACCTCCTTACCAATCCTGCATAGCTGGGTTGAGAGCTCAAGTCCCAATTTGCACAATCCCAAAGATGTTTTTTAGGTGAATTTTGGAATCCGGGGTTCTATTTTTGAGAGGCATTTCCTGAGTGACAGAAATCTCTACTTCCAAAGAAGTCATTTTTCTAGAATTGGAATGAAAATTAGAAGGTTTGGGGTTTTTTTGGTAGAATGGCAGTAGAAATACAGTACCTTCTCAGAAAAACAGAAATGAAACAGAATAAGCAGTCTCTGTGATTCACATGGATCTCGTGCATGATGGAGCTGATGCCCAGGTAGCAAGTGTAGGTCAAGGAGGAGGAACCAGAGGACCTTTACTTCCTGAGCCTTATCTGTAGGGAGAGGCCCAGGAAATTTTAACTGCTCCAGCTTGGCTGTTTCCTCCAGTGGTGAGTTTTGGGGACTTGCAGCTTCTGCCATTTGGAAGGAGGACCCTGAAAGCCTGAAGAGCCTTTGCTACAGCCCTTCCTGATGGTCACTTCCCCTGGAGCACCGGAGCCATGGGCTTGCCCTAGAGATCCTCATGCTCCTTGGGGGGATTTTTGGGTCAAGTTTGTTGTTTAAGCTAATCCAAGGTGACACCACGCATGTCAGCTCAGCTCCTCTGTGTCCTTGGTGCGTGTAGGCACCAAGAGCCCAGAAAGTAAGAAATGAGGCAGATCTCTGAGGCAAACCTGTTTGTATTGGAGCAGCATTTGTCAAATCTGACAGAGATTGTTTATCAGAACCTAAAAACGGTGTTATAGAAAACTACCAACTAGAGATCTCAAGAGGAAACAGAAGGACTGTAAATAGAAACATTATCACCCATGGTCTGTAGTTGCCTCGAAAAAAAGTTCCTGCAGTTGGCACTAAGTTAATTCAGGAACATTTCCAGTTTTCCACAGAAATAGTTTTCAAAGTTATGTGTTTTTTCCAACCTAAACATGCAAATTTGTCTCATTTAAGGACCAGTCAATGCAAATGGTGCTGGTTTTAGTTTATGATTTTAAAATCTGGTGCATTTACCCTCAGTAGGACAGATGTAGTTTACATTCAGAGGCACAGAACCTGTAAAGTCAAGGAAGGATTTGGGAAGAGAAAGCCCGAGGTCAAGGAAGGTGAATGTAGATTAAAGTGCTTGGACTTCTAGGTTGAATGCAGCATCACAGATTGGGGTGAGGGAAACCGCAGTGTGCTTGCAGGTGAGGATGTCTGCTCATGGGTTTGGAGAAGAAGGTACCAGAGAGGAGTGTTTTGCAGGTGACCTTTGCAAGTCCTCTGCAACCATCATGAGAAAACACCATGTCTCTGCTGACCGTGTGCAAGTGCTGCTGGCCCCCTTCGCTCTACGAAACTTGTTCCCTCCCAGAGATGTTTGGCAGGTAGGAACTGTAACTTGGCTCCTCGATGCTGCAGCTTCCCAGGCACACGACATGAAACTGGGAGTCGGTTGTGTCTGGGATGCCTGAGTCTGTCTCAGTTACGAGGAGAGTGACCGTATTGCACAGATGTGGTAAATGAAACCTGCCATGTGTTGTGCTAGGAGATGACTGGGTGTGTGTGTCCTGGGCTTCCATTGAGATCACCATAATCACACAGCTAAAATCGGCTTTGCTTTGTCTGGGTTTGGACACCTGCTTGGCAGATGGAGAGTAAATAAAACATTTATTAATGTTTATTGATACACGTTTATTAATGTTTATTGGTACAATCTCAATAAAATAAACTGGGGCTGAAACAGAAATGAGATTGGTTTTGCGCTAATGTATTTAAATAGGAAGGCCTGAATGTCCCTGGGAACACAACTCCTTTTAAATGCAAATTGTTTTGTTTGCAGGTACCTAACTTAATAATCGCTGCACATAATCAGAGAATTTGTGTTCCCAGGAGCTCAGCTCTGTTTGGGAATATACGTGAACTTTGTTACTATGCATATTTTTTTTTCCCCAGAGTACCAATATAAAGCCAGGAGTTTTCGCCGTGGCAAGATGCAATCAGCTTGCTCTCAGAAGTGGTAACTTCCAGTGCAAAAGCTAATTTGTAGAATTAGGTACTTTGGCAAGAAACATCTGTTAATTTGGGGTAATTCAAGGTTATTTCTACCTTGTGAACTGTGACAGAATGTCACTGTTCCAGAATAGTGGGAAGTTTCATGTTTCCATGACCTCTTATGCCCCAAGGTTTACCTGTACTGGTTCTCCCTCAGCTTGGCGTGTTTAGTAAGGCAGAGAATAACTTTCCAATCGTGACTTTGATACACTGGGCCAAGTTCAAGAAGAGGTCCAATGCATAAATGGAAGTGAAACTAGGTGGTCTTTACGGTACCTTCCAACCCAAACTGTTCTATGATTCTGAGTAAAACTTGCTGACATTTCTGCTCTGTCTCTCGAACTAACAGGATCAGAGAATAGAGAACTGTCAGCCCATTCCTCTGGCTCCAAGGGGAGGGTTGTTGAGGTTTTTTCTCATGAAGGTTTGTCTAATGTCTCCTAAGACATCCAATGCTGAAGGTCTCTTCTTCTTAGAAGCCTCATGATCCTGCCTTTACATGACTGGCTCTTATTCCAGCTCCTGAATCCAGGGTAACTCAACTATTAGCCATGTCTGATTTGTCTTTCTGATTTCCAACTAGTTCTTGAGTCCATTTGATTTGCAATTGGATGAGGACGTTGTGTTAGCTCTTCTTTCTGCTGGACAGCACTACTGTCCCTCTTTGCACCATCTTTAGTCATTTCCTAAGTCTTTTCCTGCATCAACTGTTCCTGGGAAAACACAGGGAAATTCCTATGCTTCTTTTTTTTTTTTTTTTTTTTGTCTCACAAAAGAGTTTGTCTGAGTTTCCCCAAAGTTTTGTTGCACTTTATGGTGCATGCTTTCTCTGTCAAGGGACACGTAACTGGAGTATATTTCTCTAATTCCAGAAAACTTCATCCCTGAGAAGCTGTGCTCAAAGTCATTGACTTCTGCCTTCTTATACATATGTTGTAGGTGAGGGTGTGTGCGGTGTCTTAAAATCTAAATCACCTTCAGGAATTGCTGTTGACGGAGTCTTCTGGGAAATGAGATGAGAAACAAAGTGTTTGCTGGAATAGCCCAAAGACTTTTTATCTCACTGCTGACTGGAGTATGTGCTTTTTTATTCTTTCTGTGCTCTCTGGTAAAAAGAGGAAGGTTTTCTTTTTTGAAATATTCCCAGAAATTTGACCATGTGTATTTTTTGCCTTGATAGCCTTTCCATTGTGTGAGGGGTACTTTAGAAGGCAACGGTTTCCTTAATGGTCGTTTTCGTGGTGTCTGTACATATTGTCTGGTATGAGAGCACCCATCCGGGAATATTTATTTCAAGAGCTGGCAGCTTTTTCTATAGATAACGGAGAATCTTATGCCAACCTTAGCAGTCCATTTCTGGTTCCATTTGCTAAAATATAAAGCAAAACAAAGGAGGGATCCCACAATTTAAGATCTTTGAAAATGTTACTTCAGAAGACATTTTACCCTTGTGGGTTTGCCAGAGACTCAACAGCTTGGTGGGCAAGGGGTCTGGGGGCCCCCTGGACCAGGCAGTTCTCTCACTCCCCCACAGCTTTCTTAAAAGATTTTTTTCATCTGAAAAGAAAATTCTTTTAAAGTTATTTTTGGTAGGGGTTGAATTTCTTATCAAGAATCCCGTGTAAACCTTTTGATATGTTTTGAGGAGAGTGATGGCGTTTGTCTTCTGTACCACTCAGAGTTAGAATGGGTTCAAAAGAGTTTGCCAATGTTAAGGAAACCAAATAGTTCCCACTGAAGGAGAAGTTTTTGAAGACTGAAGTACAAAAAATGATGGGAAGGACATTAGGTGCTCACCTGTCTCCTGCAGACTTGTTTGGCTGTGCCAATTCCAATGCAAAGTATTGTCTGACATCTAACAAAGGCCATTGCAGACCATAGTCTGATCCCATAAAGACGTTCCTGTGGTCCCATGTTGCAAAAGCATTGTGAAATGTAGGGAAAAGCCTTCTTTGATGTGCAGAGGTGCTGTTCAATGATGTTGGCTCCACACCCCAGTGCTGAGTGAAAGGGAGCGCAAAACATGAGAGGCAGAAGGCTTTGGAGGGATGGGGAGTGGTTGAGGTGTGCTGCTGTTGGTGATGTGGATGGGCAGGCACAGCAAAGCCTAAGCTGGGGGACAGAGAGAGAAATGAATGTACAGGGTCCTTCTGCTAACTCCTTTTTTGGTTTAAGGCCTCATAAATAGTGCATCTCAAATCTTGGGTTCAGTTTTGGGCCCTGCACTCCAAGAAGGACATTGAAGGACTGGAGTGTGTCCAGAGAAGGGCAACAAAGCTGGGGAAGGGTCCAGAGCACAAGTCTCTTGAGGAGCGGCTGAGGGACCTGAGCTTGTTGAGCCTGGAGAAAAGGAGGCTCAGGGGAGACCTTCTTGTTCTTGACAATGCCCTGAGAGGAGGTTGGAGCCAGGTGGGGTCAGGCTCTTCTCCTAAGGAACAAGTGGCAGGACAAGAGGAACTGGCCTCAAGTTGTGCCAGGGGAGGTTTAGGCTGGACGTGAGAAAAAACTTCTTCCCTCAAGGGCTGTCCGTGCCTGACACAGGCTGCCCAGGGCAGCGGTGGAGTCCCCATGATCACTGGAGGGATTTCAAAGCCATGGAGGTGTGTTGCTGAGGGATGTGGGTTAGTCATGCCCTGGAAGGTGGTGGGCTAGAGGTTGGACTTGATGATCCTAAAGGTCTTTTCTAACCAAAATGATTCTGTGATTCTATGACAAATGGGGCCACAGGAGGAGGGGGTAGGAAGCAGCCAGTGTAGCCTTGGCTCTGGTGCTCTGGGATCTACATCTCTTTCCAATTCACCTTAGATTGCTGGGAGTAGGACTCTAGGGTTTGCTCTGTGCAGTCTGTCGCTGTATTGTGGGTAAATTTAGTCTGTCGAGATCAAAACCAAGTATCTTTTCGTAGAAGTACTGGCTTCTGTTGAGGCACAGAGAACTGAAATGATAGTATGTTGAAAATCCCCGAAGTCCTCACATTGGCATGTCCTACCTATTGAATTTAGGTTTCACAGCACTAAGAGACTTTTTGTGTCAAAAACACTTGTGGAAAGAGAGTACAAGAGCCACCATCAGTGTCCTCAGCATGGGGCCTGGTGGTGATCTGCCCCCAGTGAAACATTATAGGACGAACAAGAGGATCCTTTTGTGAACCAAGCAATTATCCTGCTGCTGCAACCCCCAGCAGTCACAAAACCCGAAGATGTTGTTTTTGAAGAACTGTTTTCACGTTGTCCTGTTCTAAGCCTTTTGAATCTGCTGTTTTAAATTTAATCTCTTTATGCAAGGAGGGATGAGGTGGTTGATTTTGCCTGAGATGCTCCTTTGCTGTCATAATTTTACAGGGTGGGGCTTTGTGCAGAATAACATCTGACCTGGGACTTGGAGTAAACTTGCAACCTGTGGACTTTGTCTGCGGCTGGAGCCCTGACCTCCCTAGTCTGTAGCAGTGTTTGTATTAGGACAGTATAATCTCCACAGCCCGAGTTGGTTTAGTGAATTTAGTAGTTAACCTTGGACCATGATACTTTCCTCCTCTGGTTTCTTTTCATCCTTCTTTGTTGTGTCTTGGTGTAGAGTGTAGATGCTGTGGGTCCTAATTCTCAATGAGTTGTGTGTGTGAAGCACTGAGGAGCTGCTTCTGTGGCTTTATGGGACTGTTGTCTGAATGTGAAGGGAAGGTGGAGAGGAAGGACCGTGATTCTAAATGTCCTGCAGGATAGGCGGACGTATGCTCTGAACTGACGGTGATCCCTGTGCTACTGCTGCCTTTCCGTGGTTAGGAGTTAGCTCTAAAACTTCTGCCATTATCTCGCTGTGTCATTTCAGCCTGGGACAGGGGTGGTTAGTGCTCAGGTTCTGTCTTCGTGCTGGCAAGGAAGCACTAACGGGTCACCCTCATGTACAGTGGACCCAATCTGGGACTGTGCAAGACTTAAGGACGGACCTTTTCCCCCTAGTGCGCAAATTCTTCCAGTGGCTCAAGGCATAAGATCCATGTGGGAAGACTCAGAATAGAAGCCTTAAACCTGAACTTGTCAAACTCTGTTTGGCCAAAATAATGGGCTGGGTTTAGCTGTGTTTTGTAGTTACTTGCAGACTGTGGCTGCACACAGAGCAGGACAGGAGAAGACAGGCCAGGATGGCAGGAAAATGATCTTGAAACAACCTTGGGAACTTTTCAGCAATCCCTACTGATGGTGTGAGAAAGGAGAATAGGAAATATGTAATCATGAAGGTGGCTTTATAGAATTACATATGTTTGTGTGTGAATCTTCAGTGTGGCTCTAAGTAAATTCATGATAATGCTGGGAATTTACTTCTGAAGCAAAGTTTTCCTTTTTCATTGATTTCTAATTTATTATTCTTTAATCTGTCCTATTCTACAGACATATGCCTTCCAATGCAGATGAATAAGTTTGTGATCCAGGTTTAACTATGAAAACTCTGTAGAATATCAAAAAAGCAACTACCACTGCAATTGATCCATCTAACACCTTTCTCTAAGAAAATAATCCCCATTTTCAAATTGCTTTACAATCAGTGGCAGGCAGAGGAAAGCACAGAGATTCCTACTGGTGTTGGGGGTTTTTTTAACATACCTTAGCTCTGTCTGAAAGAAACCTCATGTACTTCATGCTGTGAAAACACTACTTGGGAGTCATGCAGTAGAGGAGAAGCTATCGGGTGTGTTCAGGAGGAACTCAGGTTCTGGAGCACGTTCTTAATTTTCCTGAACAGACAGAGGTGGGACTGGCCTGTGGAGACTTTTGTGAATCTCTGACCTGCTTTGGTTTCTTCAGCTTGGCCAACAAAAGGTGCAAGTGTAGAGGCACCAATGGGATATTCACCCGTTGGCGGAAGGTTTATAGCCTCTTGGTCCATCTGTCATCAGGTTCCCCAGCTCCAGTGAATGTCCCCACCTGGATGTTGGCCCAGCTGCCACTCATGTTCACCACCACCGAGTCTGATCATGCCAGTCCACTGCTGCCTAGAGACACTGAGTGTGTGGAAGGCTACATGCTGCTGTGCCATACAGGAGTCTCATATCCAGTTTGTGTTTTGCATGTCTGCAGAAATACAGCTTAATGAAGGAATGTCTCCTTAATATTACCAGGACTGACAATCCTTGATGTCCTTGGTTCCACTATAGGGCACGAAATTGAGCTTTGGCCAGTACACCCCTTTAGTAGTGTTGCTGGGAAGGTGGGACGTGTTCCACATGCCTTGAGCTCAGCAACTGCAGAAAGACAAGCCACAAATGCCTCTTAAGTCCTAAAAGGGAAGCGTTACAGGTTTCATTCTACTGGAATCCCATTTTCTGGTTCATGTTCCAGCATGAGGGTTATTCCCACACCAGCTGTAATTCACTCTTTAAAAAACGACCCTGTCAAAACATTCAGCTAAAATAATCCCTAAGACGTCTTGAAATCTTTTAATAACTGAGTCTTCATGAAGCAAAGAGTGTCTGTTGTTGTTGGTAGGGTATAAACTGCACATTCCATATCTCTCGGCTTTGGCACCCAAGTCCCTCGCAATGCCATCCCCATAGAAGTTCACCTACTGTGGAGACTGAGCTTTAAAAACAAACGCGTCCCCATTAGTTCAGTTTAATGGCGATGTTTCACCTCCTGGGTTCCTCTCCAAGGAATAGTCTAGTGTGGACAATTGTTAAAAAATGATACAGTGCTGGAACTATTATATTTTTGTTGTCTTGTTTTGTAGCTACTTGTCGAATGATTTCTAACAAGCTCAGGTAACGTTTCTTAGGAAATGTCATTTCTTTAAAAAAAACCAAACAAAAAAACCCTGAAAATAATGGATCTTTCCTCTCTGGAACAGTCTGTTGATTTCTGGCTTTTTTGATGTCTTTTTAGCCAACACCTTGCTTGACTTTGATTCCTCGAGGCTTAGGCAGTGCTAATCCTTTGAAAACCTGTGTGGTCTTTCCATGAGACATCTCAGTCATCAACCAGGCTTCAGCAAAGGTGGAAAAGCAGCCAAATCTTGTTTTCCACAGAGGATGAAAAGCTGTTCTTAAAGTCTACTTTGTGTTGATGTGCAATCTAACCTTCACACCAGTCTTTTTTTTTTTTTTTAATTAGCCAGGAAAAATATCACTTATTACAGCCCCCGATGTCCTTTTCAATGGCTTGCGAGCTGAAATACACTTGAACGTTCGGGCGCTTGAGTGTCACTTCCCAGAGGCCAGGTACAAGAAATGTCCACCTGCCTGGACCGCCTCTCTCCTCCCCATGAGTGGCAGCATGCTCTTCTGGTACCCTCAGCAGATGTTGACCAACCCTTCCTTTCCCCAGTGCTAAAAACCTGAGCTTCCAGTAGAAATACAGAAGAAGGAGTGTAACTTTTGTTATCAAGTAAAAAGTTTCACCTCAGCTGCAGCACACTTTGAGCTTCCATTTGCATAAAATTACAAAAGCAAATTGTCAAAAGGGTTTGTGTTAGCACATTGCAGATACCATGAGATGTGTTTGCGTGTATGGAGAGCTAAGGGACAAGCTGTTGATGCATCAAACTGCGTGTGTTGACATTTATTGTTCGAAGGTTACATCGTGGGCAGCTTAGGCCAAGGACAGAGGCAGGATCCAAGGAGAAAAATGACAGATAATCTAAAGGGACATGGGAGGGAAAGACCTAGGTTGTTTGTAAATTAGAATAAAGATGGCTAATAAAAGTCTTGTTTGCAAACTGCCGTCTCTTGAAGAGAGAGTACAAGTGCCTTATGAATATCTGAAGAAAAAACAATCCGTTTTTAAGAGCAATGAATTGCTCTACCAAAACAAACCTAAGAGAAGGGCTTTGTTAAATCCATCAGATACCTGTTACAGAGTGCTGCAGGGGGAAGTTGGATGACATGCAGAATTCAAGTGGTGAGGTCAGTTAAATAGCCGTGGTTTATTACACTGTACGAAATTTGTCATCACATCAAGATTTTAAGGCGATTATTTTTTTGAAGTATGTAATTGCAGTCATTTATTCTCAGGTTCATTAAAAATTCAAGTTGTTTGAGCTCTTTAGCCCTTGGGGAAGACTAATGAGGGGAGAGGTGATGAGGCGTTGTCTACCTTGGCTTCAGCTGAGCTTTGGAACGGTCTCCTGTTCTGAAGAAGACTCGGGGGGATCTGATCAATGCTGAGCAAGAGCTAAAGGGCCCCCGGGGGTCAAGAGGACAGGGCCAGACTCTGCTCAGTGGTGCCCAGCGCCAGGACAAGGGACACCAGGCACCAACTGGCACCGAGGAGATTCTGTCTGAGCAGGAAGAGAACCTTGTTTGGTGTGAGGATGTTGGAGCCTGGCCCAAGCTGCCCAGAGAAGTTGTGGAGTCTCCTTGTCTGGAGAGATTCCCAACACACCTGGACAATATGATTCTGGGCCCCTAGCTCTGAGTGACTCTGCTGGAGCAGGGGTGTGGCACCAGATGATCTCCAGAGAGTCCTGCCAACCTCTGTCACTCTGGGATTCTGCGGTATTGCTCCCTAACCTGAAACTCATCTTTCGTGCAAAGTTACAGGTGTTTGACAGTATTTCTTCTCATCATCTCTACCATGTTATGAGAATTAGTTTCAAAATAAATAACTGAATAAACCTTACTCAATAAACCTTACTGTGGTGCTTCCCTCAATAGGACTGTAAACAGGTTTTCTGTGGTTAAGACCAGTAATCAGTTTTACTGTTTTTTCCAGAAAAAGCATCAGCCCAACTCAGAACCTCTCCCCCTTGATGAATATATTTCTACAGAGTTTATGTTGTTATAAAGTGAAGCTGTAAAGAAACTTTACTCTGCCCTTCGGAATAAATTATTTGGACCCTTAATACAGAAGGTTACGTGCTAAATATTTTTAGCTGATTTAAATATTCTGCAGCTAGTGACGTTCACTGATTTTCTTCGTAACTTGATGAACTTCAACAAAGATCATTTCTCTGAATATTTCAGTGTGAAGAGAAGGGGGTAGTGTTAATTTTTCAGAGAACTGAAATCTCAGAGAAGTCTTTATAAATACTGTGCATGTAACTCTGTGGCACTGGAGTGCAACGTTCAGGGTAGTTAGTGATGCTTGACGTTTGGAGAGCAAGTTGGAGTGTTTTCCACAGGAAATGATGCACATCGTGGATACTGTGAACTGGTTGAAAGAACTGTTAGGACAAGAAAAGAAAAACCTCATGCTCTATATGTTGAATAGATGGCTGGTCGAAATAAACTAAGTTCTGCCTTTATTTTGGAATGTAGCTTTTGTGGCTTAGTGCTAAAATGCAGTTTTCTGTTGCAGGGTGACTCAAGGTATAAAGCCTCTTGATTTTGTTCATTGTTTTGTTGTTGTTGGGGGTGGGTTTTTGTTTGTTGTTTTGTTTTTTTTCCTGAAGAGATTTATGTAACTGTCCTTTTTTCCCCCTCTCCTTGATGTGTCACTCCCACTGTAGAAAATTTATTCTGGTTGTTATTTCAGCACCTTCATTTGTTTGAGGTGAGATCGGGTAGTGATTGCTCAGTGGAGAGAAAGCTCATAATGTTAAATAGATGGCTGTATATGATGGGTCTCATCGTCAGTTTAAATTATTGTGCATTGCAAGTGCTTTTCCTGGTACTGCCTGAAATGGCTTCAGCATCAGAGACCGTTTTTCATTACAGATAATAAGGTTCGGACTTTTTAAACATCACTCGAAACACAAAATACCAGAACCCCTAGTTAGAAAACAGTGCGTTTACTATTGCTGTTGTTATGAAAACATATAACAATGTGGCTGCCCATCTAAATGCCTCACTGGTGTGTTCACTCTTTTTGCAGGCACTATCCTGGTTGACAATATGCTGATCAAAGGGACGGCAGGAGGGCCAGACCCCACCATCGAACTCACCTTAAAGGACAACGTTGATTACTGGGTGATCCTTGATCCTATCAGCCAGACCTTGTATCTGAACAGCACGGGCCGAGTTCTGGACAGAGATGTAAGTTTGGGAGTTGCTGTTTGTTGTGTTTTCTCCCCATAGAAGTTAACTCTGAAATCTGAGTCCACTCAAAGAAAGCCCATAAAATCAAGACCTGCTGCAATATAAGAGCTACATCTGTCTTTTGTTCTGAGGTGGATGAGAACAGAGTTAATTTGAACCTTGATTTGGACTCCCTGGGACCATGTAAAAGTTGACTGTGTGCACAGTTATTGTGTGTGGAAGAACACCACAATAAAGACCAAACAAACACAGGTGTGGGTTGTCAGAAATGCGTATATTGAAGTGTGGGTTGTCAGGAATGCGTATATTAAACCAAACTTGACTTTTTCACTGAATAAAAAATATTTGCGTTCTGTGTCTGAGGAGGAATAGCTCCCTGCCACAGGACAGGGGAGGGGTTGACCTGCTGGAAAGCAGCTCCACAGAGAAGGACCTTGGAGTGCTGAATGGCAACAAGTTCACCATGAGCCAGCAATGGGTCCTCATGGCCAAGAAGGCTGATGATGTCCTGAGGTGCATTCAGAAGAGTGTGGCCAGCAGGTTGAGGGAGGTTCTCCTTCCTCTCTACTCTGCCCTAGTGAAGCCACCTCTGGAGTGTTGATTTCAGTTCTGGGCTCCCCAGTTCAAGGGAGAGAGAGTCCCATGGAGGATACAAGGATCCTGAGGGGCCTGGAGCATCTCTATGCACAGATAAGACTGAGAGCCCTGGGGCTGTTCAGCTGGAGAAGTCTGAGAGTGGAGCTGAGCAATGCTGAGTAAGAGCTAAAGGGCTTCCAGCAGGCAAGGGGATGGGGCCAGACTCTGCTCAGTGGTGCCCAGTGACAGAACAAGAGGCACCAGGCACCAACTGGAACCCAGGAGATTCCATCTGAGCAGGAGGAGAAACTTGTTTGGTGTGAGGATGTTGGAGCCTGGCCCAGGCTGCCCAGAGAAGTTCCAAACCTACCTGGACACTGCGATGCTGGGCCCCCTGCTCTGGGTGGGCCTGCTGGAGAAGAGGGATTGGATGAGGTGATCTCCTGATGTCCCTTCCAATGACCACTGTACTGGGATTCTGATTTTTATTCTGATTTGCTGCTTTTACCTGGAAGAAATGCTGCTCAGCTTGTGCCCTAGGACTCTAGCCTACTCTGTCTGGGTACATTGACTTAAGAGATGGCAGAGTGAGCAATGGAACTGTGACCATTACAGTTTGCTCACACAGCTTGACATAGTCAATTGAGATTGTGCTAGTTTAGATTCTTTTTTTCTAAGGCAGCATGAAATCTGTGTGATGCGCTCGTTCCTAATCACATTAAAGAAATACTGTCAGGCTAAGTTCAGAGTTTAGAGAAAAACAGATTAAAAGAACAAAATAAGTAGGAGGATTCTCATCTCTGCTAATTTCACTGAAGAGAAACATTTTGAAAACGGAGCTGCTTACTCCCAGTGTTAGAGCATTGCTGCCATTGATCAGAATCTGAAAGGAAAATTGATTCCAGAGTGACTGGAATCAGCATGGAAAGAGTGCTTAAAAGACCAGGAGTTCTCCTCAGAGTATGGGAAAATTTGTTTTGTATTAGCTTGATTGCTTAATGTATCTGCTCCGTGTGTTTTGGGATTTATTCCTAAGTACCAGAAACAACATGCAAATTTTGCTTCATTTCCATGTTTCCTTCGAAAGAGCTAATTGAATTCAGCTGTTCTTAATTCAGTTCTAATTCACAACCTGATTTCCTATGGGAAGCAAAGGGTTGCAGTGCAAAAATATGCCAGAATGGACATGGAGAGGAAAAGGTTTCTTGGTGCCTTGTCCAAGAGCCAGTGTTTCCTCAGGCACTAAATGGTTGGCTGCCTTCACGGAGACAGCCCAGTGGTGGAATGTGTTTGGATTTTCAGTTTTATTTTGAAGTCAGGGCTAAAAGCAAGAGCCCAAGTGGGAGGTGAGGCTTATAAACCACTTCTAAGAAATTCAAGGCCAGTCCTTCATCAAGCCCACGCAAGTCTGTGCTAGGAAAGAAAACTAATTCCTGTGGGATCAGTGCTAGTTCTGCTTCCAGTGCCCCCTTTAGTGACACTTCTCTGAATCCAACCTAGATGATTTACCAAAACAGCCTTGTCAAATGACTTGATTTCTGATTTTAGTAACAGTCTGACTAAACTCACAAGAACTTTACATTATGAGTACAGACAGACGCTTTCCAGTGATGTTCCTTGCAAGAAGCAGACTCAAGTTGCAGGTAAAGAAGTGGAGGGTGTACACTTTTTTCATTACTTCATTCATTAATTGTCTGGGGTTATTTCCTCATTTTTTGCTGTGAACTGCAACACTTCTTATCCCTCACACAGTAGTGCTGGATCAAATCACTCATTTGTGTTTATTTAAATTTACTGGGATACGAAAAGAAAATCTGAGATTTACAGTAGTTGAGATTGGGGGTGTGAACCCCTCTATAGCTGTCTCCTGTGGTCTCAATGACTTGCTGTAACTCACAAGTAACAAAGAAAAGGAAAACAACCCACCAAGCCCCCACTGATCAAGTGAAAATGCAAGATTTGTGACATGGAACTGATTAATATGACTCTAATCTAAAGGCTGTTTCCTTTCCTGTACTCACTCCTAAAACGCAAAATCATTCAAGAGTGTGTGCAGTTCCTTATTTTTTAAGAAAAAAGCGTAAACTATTTTTCTCATCTTTCAAGTTAAAACCGTGCAAAACTTCTCAGTGCCAAGAAAATTGGGGGTTTATTAAGTTGAACCTTAAAATCCAATTTTTTACTGCAGAGCAAAAATGGTAGTCTCTTGATTGGCACAAGGTGCATACGTGATTGCATTCAATATATTTGGATACTCTTCCTGTTTTTCTTTCTGATGCGCCCACTTGTCAACCCCCTGCTGATTCAGTTAGGCTGATCCAGTCCCTTCTTTATTACTTTTCTCAAAAGAAAATCTTATTAGGTTCCGTTGATTGATTTTACTAAGAATGGCAGTATGTTTGCCACACGAAATCAGATCAAAAGAAAATTCCAGACTTTTCTTCCGAAACTTGAGTAGTTAGGAAGGATGAAGAGCGGTGAATCAGAACTGAAGGAGAAAAAGCAATTCCAGAACACCATGTGTTTACGTATCTATCATTACAACTAATTATGGTTTTCTTGGGCATTGCTAATGACTCTAGATGAATTTGGTAGCGTTTGAAGTTTATTAAAGGTGGCCTAAAAATGCTTGATGCTTTTGCAGAGCCTGCCAGCTTGAAGAATAAATGGTGATCATGGTGTTAGAGGCTTAATTTAAGTAATGAATGATATTTGGTATGTTTCTACCTGTGTTAGAAGTTCTACTGGTAAAAGTAGAACCACATCATAGCCAGTTACAGCTTTTTTGCAACAAAGAGGATGGACTTTTAGTTAAAAGCTCGTGCTGTACTTCATCACAGAGGGAGTCAGGAGTAAACGTGTAGGGAGGAATGGAGATTTCCCGTAAGATCTCAACGTCACTGTAAAGCCCCCTTCTTTCCCCAGGTGTGCTGACTCCACAAAAAATGATTATTGCCAAAGTCTGGAGGGTAGAAAACCCCCCATATGATTCTAAAACCCAGTACAGAGAAAACCAATCAGTCAGAGAAACTGGAGCCTTTAGAATGAGTGAAAGCTTAATTACCTAGATGTATAATTACAGTATAATTATACGTTTGAGAATCTCAGTAGAAAAACCTGTTTGCAGTCCTTGAACAGGATAAGTGTGGCAGAATTGCATCATTAAATTACGTTTTTGTGGTTCTTATTTTCTTGAAGAATTCCAGGTTGATAGAGATTTTTTCCATATTGGCCCTTCCCATGCTTTCTCGCTCTCTGCTGAGTGTTTATTTGACTAGTATGAAGTTCACTGGAGTAAAAACAACTGGGCTCTGGATTGTCAATGCTTAAAGGTGACCACGTTGTTTCTAAATGATGTGGTAACTGTAAGCAGTAGCATACTGAATTTATTTCTGACTTGACCTTTCAATTCCAACACGAATAAACCAAAGGTTAAAATGTGTGACATTTTCTAGGTATCTTTCAATAATCAGAAGGTGTTTAAGAGATGTGCTTTTTGTTGTTGTTCTTCTTGAGGGAAGTGTGAAGGGCTAGACCTGCTGGAGATTTTTATTTCTGTGTTAGTATATACAGCTGGCAAAGCTCGGCCTGAGAAATCCAGCTTTGAGATGCGTAGGTCTACATTAAACAGCGCCGACGTGAGTTGTAGGTAGGACACTCAGGAGCTTTTTAATCCAGGCACAAAGCATTAATCACAACATGGGCAGGCTGCTGGGCTCTTGGTGAACCTCAGTGGTGTTAACAGCAGTGGAAAATACAACTGTTACTTCAGGTTTTGACTGCGCATGATAGAAATGTATTTTCACTTCTAGCCGCCAATGTCCATCCAGTCCATCGTGGTGCAAGTCCAGTGCGTTAACAAGAAGGTCGGCACCATTATCAACCACGAAGTGCGGATTGTGGTGAGAGACAGGAACGACAACTCGCCCCAGTTCCAGCAGCAGCGATACTACGTGGCAGTGAATGAGGTCAGCACCACTTACCTTGTTTTCCTCTCTCTGTCTCGTGGGTGGTGTCATTGCTCAGTGCCAGCTTTCAGTTTGTTCGCATCTCATTTGAAAAACTGGGAAATTCAGAAAATCCCTCATATTTGCGTCGCGTTAGAAGAACGTGGCACAGATAGTATACTCGAGTTTCACGTACAAGTTGCTCTTCCTTTTTCTTAATGAAGATGAGCAGACTTTTGTCCAGGACGCTTGTCATACTGCAGAAGACACTAGAATTTGGAGCTTCATCTCAAGGAGCGAAACACTGATTTCATTCAACTCACTAAATATTTCACTGCATTGTGCAGTTGTATGAACAAACTTGGAAATAAAAGAGATGTATTTATGAAGAACAAATGTAAAGCAAATAGTTCAGAAGGTTTTATTAGCAATATTGAAGCTTGGCACAGTGTGGTTTTGGTTTATTGCTGTTTGTTAAATGAGGTTTATGAATGGAATTCTTTTGCTGTATTTTTTTTTTAATGGAATATAGAGCTGTGCGTTGGACTATCCCATATTACTCGAAGAGGTGACTTTGTTTTTTGAGCTGTTACAACTTCATTT
>WEIS01006833.1:0-19170 GCA_013389965.1 Todus mexicanus | reverse complement strand
TAAACATGCTGCTAACTTCAGACAGACTTAGCTGAAAAGTAAAAGTCATAGAACAGAATTATTCTGTTCTATCTCAAACCAGGACAGTGTTGTTTGTTTTTAGAGGAATTGACTTGCTGTTTCAGAAAAAAAAAAACCACTCCAGCCTTCCATAGTTTGGAGTGTTTGAGCAATTCAGCTTTTCAATGTGTCTGCATCTTGTTACAACCATATGTTGCTTTGACCAAGCATGTAGTGATGTGTGGGATGTCTCATAGGCCCCAAGAAAGGAGAGGGGGTGTTGATTCATGAGTTGAGGTCTAAGTAAGCCAAAAGTGTGGAGGAAAAATACCAAACTCCACACGTTATTTTTGAGTAGAGACCTGAAGTCAAGATAAGGTGTTAGAGTTTTTCTCAGACTTACTGGTCTCCTGACTGGTGACACCTTTTAATCTGAGATTGTTTCCCTTCAGACCAATTTTTGGCAATCCACCTGTTGATGTTTCTTACCACCAGAATTTGAAGGTCGCAAAATCCTTATTGTTAAGGAAGCGAGGATTTGCCATACTCAGGAAGAAGTCCAAAAGGCAGTGAAAGAGGTGCCGTGTAAAATTATTTCTGTTCTGAAATTTAGCCATGTTCTGGGTCTGTATGATCATTTATTTCCATTATTATTAGGCAAAATGCAGTGTTGCTCTTTTCACCAGTTGCAGTCTTGATTTAATTAGCTCTTTTGTTTCATTTTATCACTGTTCCGCTTGTAGCTTCTGACATGGCACCACTGGGCCCTTCAGCAGTATCCAGGGGGTTACTGCTCTCCTTAATTAACCAGAAAAAAAGTTCACAGAGCGTCTCAGGCTTTCTCAAAGGTTTTAGTGAGTGATTACATTTGTTAGCAATAGTTTATTCTGGTAGTAATTGGCACTGCCTCTAGTGAATTTAACTTCACAAATGCACTGGAATTAGGGTTTTGTGGTTATTTTTTGATTGCCTCTGGTCTGTTTTTAAGTTCACTTGTAAACAGGCAGTGCAGAAATTTATATAAGTAACATAAAGCAAATCAAAGGATGAGTAGATTTTATTATTTACAGCTACCGAACACGAGCATCACAATACTTCTTGTAAAAAAATCTCTAAAATGTTTGCTATGTCTAGCCAGGAAATTGTGTGTCAATTTGAGGCCTACGATTTTTCCAAGTAATCAAAACTATGGCATAATTTTTGTCCCTGTAATCTGAGACAAGTAATTGTAGCCAGATTTTACTTTATTAGTCTTTCAGTTTCAGAAACGTTAAGGGGTAAAATTCTATTTTGGAGAATTAGAATGGGGTTTAGGTCAAGTGTTCTTTATATTCAAACTGTCCACAACAGACTAGAATTAATTTATCGAAGAAGCTGAGGGTAATCATAATGTCAACATCAATCCCGATTTCACACATTGTCTCCTCTGTTTGCACAGAAAAAGACAAAGTTTAAAATTCAGCCCGTGTTTTTCCAGAAGGCTTGGAATGAGGTGGATTTGGTAGGATAGTGTCTATTTGGGTTTATGCCAGAACGTGTGTCAATTGTTTCCACCTGATTGGGTAGAAAATGAGGATGTCTGCACTGAGTTAGACTAAAAACTCCTCTAGTCCAGGGTATTTTGTCTGCCAGTGGCCCTTGTGGATGCTCAAGGAAGTGCATATGGCTTGGGAAACATGAAGCGAAGCGTCGCTTTCTTGACAAGCTCACCCAAGCTGCAGTCGCTTTCAGCCAAGACCAAAGCCAGGCTATGTAATAGCTCTTGACCAATTTTTCTTGCCCTGTTGCTTGTCAACATGTGTATGTTAAAGTTCTTCTTACAAGAAATACTGACTAACGTGTGTCAAACTTTTCCCATTGTCACAGGCACCTCTCACAGCATCAGAAGTCTCGTGGGTGTAAGATCAGAAATACCGTGGCAGCATTTCCTTGATTTTCAAAGCCATCTTTCAGTTGCAGGAGTAGAGAGTTTTATCCGTAGCAGCTCTTTGCTGATGCCTTGGTGTTTCTGAGTGGCAATGCTCTTTTTGGTTTCCCTTCTTCCTACCTCTGAACTCTTTAAGTGCACAAGCATGAAGAGAGCAAATTCCGTGCCTTAAGGCAAACTTCCCACATCCTTCAAAATACATGCGCTTGCTAATCTGGTAACAGTGTGGGGTCTCTCTTATGAAGACGCGATGGCCCCTCCTTTCCTTCCTTGCTCAGGGTGTTGTTTAGTCCTTTTTCATCATGTCAAGTCTCATCTTAGGCACTGTAGAGTTTGGATCTGTTCTGCATATTGTCCCAACGAACCTCAGGGATTTAAGTGTTTTCATCTGTCACTCACACTTGTACACATAGAAGACCCCTGGGTAAGGTGATCCAAAATTAAAGCAGAGAAATTAACATTTCTCTCTGGAGCATGTGTAGTTTGAAAACGAGTCTTTAGCATCTCAGTATAAAAATGATCATTGCATGTTTATTGGGAAATTACTGTTTTCAGGAGGATCTTAGAAGTATGGATTTCTTGTATCTAGCTGCAGTATGAGTGTTCTTGTTAAAGTTAATTTGACTTGGTGGCTTAGCTTTGAGTGGCAGCGCTGGTGTTTGTGTTAAGTTACAGTTAAATCTGGGTTTAAAGTTTAGCTTCTTAAGTTCAAGTATAAACCACAATGTCTGTTTCCCTAAAACAGCTATGTGCTTTTTAAGCAAAATGTTATTACCTGAGCATTTAGAAACTAAATAGCTAATTAGAGTTAGTTAGCAGGAGAAAAAAATCCCACCCTACTTCTTGTTTTTAAGAGATAGGGAGTGTATGTATGCAAACATTTATGTGCACACTTGTTTATATGTCTAAATAGTCTCCCTTCTCTCTGGGCCTCAGTAGCCCTCACAGGGGACTAACAAACCAGCCTCCTGCTTAAAACTGCCTGGCATTGTGTGCATAAGCTGTAGTCAAGAGAGTGAGGTTGTAATTAAACTACTGACATTTTAGAATTGTCTGGGTTATGAAACAGATTTGGGGCATAATTCAGACAGCTCCGAAGCAGTGCTGCTCTGCTATCTGACGTAACTAAACTGATGGTCTCCGTGGGGTCGTTCCTCTGGAGCATACCACTGAGACCGCACAAGCACTGGGGCAGAAACGGGTTCTTTTCCTTCATGTCCTGGCTGACCCAGCACCACTGCTCTGGAAAAAGTGAGGAATTTGGAGGCTTTATATCTTTTTCTGTTTTATTTTATTTTTTCTTCCTCCCCCCCGATTCTTTTCCCTTTTCAGTGTCAGCATCCGTGCTCTGAGCCTGGATGCGCTGTCTTAGTCCATAGCAGGCTCCGGCATCACCGAGAGCTTAGTGAAGCACTAGTGCTGAAGCCCTTTACAGGGAGGCTACTATTTTGGAGCCTGTTTCCCTTTTCCCTTTCTTATGCTTTTTTGAGGTGAATAATGTGAGTGTCTCAGGCAAACGGAAGTCAAACTGCTGTTCACAGTACTGCGAATCTCCTCATAAAAGTAAAAATGAGTTAAGGTTGATGTTAACATTGTTACGATGATTCTAAATGCTCTGCGGCATTAATTCCTTTATTTTGTGTGTTATATATTTTTATTTATATGAAAATGCAACATCATTATTCATTTAGAAAGAAATCCTGACAAAACGACATTAGCCTGGGGCTAAATTTGACTGTGCATATTAGTGACTGTAAGATACGAGTTATTGCACTATATTAAAGTTCTGTAATGAGGTTGAAATTCAGAAGATTTATGCAACTCTGTTAATGCTGTAGAGGCAAATCAAGGGGTTTGAATACCCGTAACCTAATGCAAGGACTAGAAACTGAAGTCTCGTCCTGCTGAGGAGCTGCTGCATTTTGTCTTTAACACAGCTTATCCTTACGAATCTTCTCTCAGCCAAATATAGCTCAAATTCCACATCACCTGGGGTTTGCAAGACCGACTTTTTGTGTATTGGTGTTTCATATGAGCCTTAGCTGAGCTGGTCCTCTCAGGAGCATTTATTAACAGGTTTTGTTTGGAAATGGCAGCAGAATTGCTAGAAATCACTGTTTGGACTCAGTATTGCTTTACTAAACATACATGATGTTATAGGTGTTTGTAAACCAACAGTTTAGACTTGGTTTGGGGTTTTGTTTTGATTTGGGTTTTTTCCCCCACCTTGAGTTGGCAGAGATGGGAATCCTTTGCCAAAAAAGAGTGTTTCTTGAACTTCAGTCATCTCAAAACTTTGGCTTTGGGCTGTTGAGAATTATAACTTGTGCTGAATTTTCATGTCTTCTGGTGTCTTCTAATTATTCGTGTCTTTTTCCTTGTGGTATTGAAATAATTAATCTCTGCAGGTAGACATCATCAAAAGAATATTAACTCAGAATGATTAACTGTAAATCTTACTTTGCTCTGCTGTGCAGGGCAGCCGTGAAAAATCATTCATTTTGAACTTTGTAAATAGGCAATAATAATAGGAAAAATTATTTTCAAAATGTTTTATGGAAGTGTTGAACATTCCTCTCTAAATTTAGGCTTCTAACAGACATAAATCATGTTGAACAAAATCTTTCAGCATTACAGCTGTTGACTGTAGAAGAATAAGATTTATTATGTGCTTTTCCTCTCTGTTTAATTGCATTATTTTGAAACCTTACTTGTTTCTTGTCGTCATGGTTCTTTTTCACCACGTCGAATTCCCACAGAGGTTATTATCCCCAGGCTGTCACTAACACTTGTATAATTGTTTTCTTTACAATTCCTAACCTTTCATCTTGCATAAGATAAGATACTCAGCGTGGTCAAACAGCTCACTACGTAACTTCAGTCCCCTTTCGTAGGAGTTCCTTAAGTTCCTTAATATGGAGAAACAAAATTCCTCTCCAAGGTGTTCTCTGAAGTAGGCGGGAATGATGGGAAGGAGGCAAGTGGGGCTGTAGAGATAGTTCAAGCCTGGAGAAGAGGAGGGTCCAGGGAGACCTTCTGGGGGCCTTCTAGTGTCTGAAGGGGGACTGCAAGAAAGCTGAGGAGGGGACTGGATACTGTTGTAGTGATAGGCTGAGGGGTAATGACATCAAACTGAAACAGGGGAGATTTGGGTTAGAAATTGGGAAGAAGTTTTTCAGTCTGAGGGCGGTGAGACACTGGCACAGCTTGCCCAGGGAAATTGTGGGAACTCCAACCCTGGAAGTGTTCAAGACTGGGTTGAATGGGGCTTGAAGCCAGAAATCTGATTCACCGGTTTGTTCTGCCTGCACACGTGTGTATTCATGTGGCATTTTATGCCTGTGTGAGATCAAACCCGGTTTTCCAGACAGCTCTTTTAGCTTCTGTGAACCTGTTTAACTACCTAATATTTGCTAGAAAAATGTGGGTTTGGTTACCTGTCCTTCTTCCCAGGAATGGCAGGCAATTTTTTATTTTTTTTTTCCATTTTGCTTCCTAATATCATTTATATTGCACAAAAGAAAATTTAGATAAAATAGAGATATGAAGTTCAGGTTCACAAAGGTCTGCCTATCTGCAGTCAATTATGTTGGATGTAATACACTAAATCCAATTCTGGTCTGCCCAATCTAAGAGAGACAAGGAACTACTAGAGAGAGTCATGAGGGAGCTACAAAGATGCTGAGGGACCTGGAGCATCTCTCTGCCCAGGAAAGGCTGAGAGCCCTGGGGCTGTTCAGCTGCAGAAGCGAAGACTGAGAGTGGAGCTGATCGATGCTGAGCAAGAGCTAATGGACTTCCAGGGGGCAAGGGAATGGGACCAGACTCTGCTCAGTGGTGCCCAGTGACAGTACAAGGGGCACCAGACACCAACTGGAACCCAGGAGGTTCCACCTGAGCAGGAGGAGAAACTTGTTTGGTGCGAGGGTGTTGGAGCCTGGCCCAGACTGCCCAGAGAGGTTGCGGAGTCTCCTTGTCTGGAGAGATTCCGAATGTGCCTGGACACTGAGATGCTGGGCCCTCTATTCTGGCTGACCCTTCTGGAGAAGGAGGGTTGGATGAGGTGATTTCCAGATGTCCCTTCCAATCCCCACCATGCTGGGATTCTTGGCAGCTGCAGAGGTAGCCCTGTTTAGGGCAGCCTTGTCATCTGAGATGTTGCTCTCCTGTTGCAGGACATGGCATTGCAGCACCCAGGAGCAATACAGGCACCTCCTTGGATGCCTGTCGCCTCCTGGGCTGTTCTGATGGGACAGGATTTTTTTGACAGAGATCAGTTGATTTCCAGTGGTAATTTTTCCCTTATCCTGAGAGCGCACCAGCGTTACTGCTGCCCACGGGTGCTTATCAGGGAGCACTCCTGCATACAATGTCTGTGTAAGGTGGTCGGGGCTGCCCCGGGCCAGGCATGGATGATTCCAGCTGGTTCCAAGGGCCCTGGCACAGGGCACAGCCCGGCCCCTCTGCCCGGAGGGTGACACCTCAGGGTAATGGCTCTAAGAAAGTGGAAAATGTCATGTGGCAGCAAGAGGTGAGGAGAAAATGTTGATAAGGAGAGGAGCTGCGAGTGAAGGAGTGAAGCTGAGCCTTGGAAGAAGGGGTGCTGCTTTGATTTCTTTGTCACCACCCAAATGTACTTTTAATTGACAGTAAATTAAATTAAATTTCCTCAAGTTGTATCTGTTTTGCCGGTGAGGGGAATGGGTACGTGATCTCCCTGTTTCCACCCTCTGAGCTGGGGCTGAGGGGGCAGCCAGGTGGGTGTCTGGTGGTGGCCATGGGCAGCCCACCATCAGTGCAGAGAAAAAACTACAGACCCTTCTGTAAACTTCTCTGATTGCTTTGGAATCGCTAAATTTTCCAGGTGCTTTAGTCTGCTATCCCCTTACATGAGGAAGCCCCTTCTCCCATACACACATACTCTGTGATTAATCAGTGAGCTCTCCTCCTTGGTCCATGGCAGTTTGATTTTATACAGTCAGGCATGGATCATGTTTGCTCTCCCGAATCTCTAGAAGGCTGGTGCTGCACTGAAGACTCTCTGCAGGGTAATTATCTTGCAATTACCAGGCATGAGGAAACAGTCACCTTCCTCCACCCACATGTGATGCTTGTAGTATCTGAACCAGTAGTAAGCAAGTCAAGTTTGCAGCAAACCACAAGCGTACTGTTATTCTGGTGTCAGTGGAGATGATGTGAATCAGTGTGGTAAATGAAGCCCCACCTGCTCTTTCAGAAAAAAAGGCTTTAGATTGATGGGGTTTATGTCAAAGATTTGATATTCTTAGAATATTTCAAACTTTTTTAGACTCTATAGGCATAAAGATGTGTTAACAGCTTAATGTAAAGTTCAGAGGAAAGTGGAGGGGTCAGCGGGTGTCTGAATTCAAGGGCCAGGACTTTGGATGCGGTGAGAGCAGCAGCAGGAAGCATGGCTAGGAGAGATGTCTGTGCTGAATCTGGAACCGTTTGTTCATTTGTTTTTGTTTTTTGGGTTGGTAACTGAAAAAGTTTCGTGAACATTGCAATTCAGAAATGATGACTCCCAAGGAGTCAGTTGGACTTGTGTCCTTGATCTCAATGGGTCTTGATTTCATGCTATTTATCTATGCTAGGATAATTACAAATTGATTCATTTGCAAAATACCATTTTATGGCTATTCAGTTGCTGCCAAAAAAATATTGGAGGAACAGCATCATTCTTGTGTTTGTTTAAAGCCATAAAGCTCTCCATGTGTCTGTATTTGCATGTAATAATATTTATTTGGCGCTATTCACATTGTCATGAGGACACTGTTAAATAAGTTCTGTTTACTTTTGCAGCTCATCTTTATATTCCTTCCTGCATCTGAAAAAGCCACTTTTATTTCTATTTATATTTGCTTCATGAATTCTTTCATTTTTAAGACTTTTTCATCTTCACCTGGTTTAGAACAAACAGGGTTCTGTCCTGACACAGACAATCTGTGAAATAAAAATGACAGTCAGTTCTGCTCTCTCTGTGACACTTGGCATCAGTTAAAGTAGAGTCTGAGGAGGTGTCTGAATAGTTGCCCGTACATGAGGTTCCAGGGCAAACAAAAAAGAGGAGAGAACATCAACCTTGCATTGTAGACCAGAGCTATGGGGAGGGAGGGGAAGACTTTTCAAAGAGGTCTTTGTTCCTTGTATACCTGAAGGTTTTAATGGGTATCTGCCTACCTCTCTTCCTGCAGTTAACTCCAGTTGGAACAACCATCTTCACAGGATTTTCTGGCAACAATGGTGCTACTGACATTGATGATGGTCCAAATGGACAAATAGAATATGTCATCCAGTACAATCCTAACGACAAGGTAAATGCATCTCCTTTTTTTTTTTTTTTACTTTTTTTGTACACAATTGTACACCTTGAAGCAGCAAATGGACGAGAAAGAGGTTAGTGATGGACTTTGTGAAGAAATGTTGTCCTTCATGATGTGGAATATCCTCCTCTTGCCCGGTAAACACAGCTGCTTTTACCCTCCCTTTCGTTGCCATGCTGTTAGCAGCTGGATTACTTCAGCATCGATCATTAATAATCCCCTGCCTTCTCCAGTGTTGTTCACACGCTTCAGCTGGTTTTTGGCATGCCGTGATAGGTAGCTGTATTTACTCCTGCAAATTTATACCGCGGAGATTCACAGCTAAGAAATATTCATAGGCGTAGTGAAGTTACTCTCCAAAGAGATGTTCTGACTTTTCTCCTGAAGTAATTTATATTTAAAGATCACTGTTTTAAAAAAATAGGCTTATATAGTATTCAAATAAACCACCAGTGATCCATATCTGTTATCTTTACAAACACATTCTTCTAGAGACAAAAAGCTTGAAGTATGAAAATAAACTCTGTTTAAAGTATTAAAATTAACTCTCTTTAGGGTCAGATGTGTGAATATCTCTGTTACAACAAGGTTTTGCAGATGGGTGAATTGTTCGAAGTTTCCATATGCATTTTTGTTGCAAAATTGAAGTAATTTTAAGCTATCCTTTTTGTACCATGGGCTGAGAGCACTGTTGCTGTGGATCAGCTGGTGTGATAATCTGTTAAGCAGGCTAAACTGATTTTGCATTCATCCCAGAGGTAGCACTGATATAAAAGTGAGCAATCAAGGACTAATTCACTGTGAACTAATGAGATAGTTTTGGGCTACTCACTCCCAGCAAGACCTTGAGGGGCTGGAGCGTGTCCAGAAAAGGGCAATGGAACTGGGGAAGGGTCTAGAGCACAAGTCTGGTGAGGAGCAGCTGTGAGGGACCTGGGCTTGTAGAGCCTGGAGAAAAGGAGGCTCAGGAGAGACCTTCTCACTGACTTTTCAAAGCAGAGACAAATGGACTAAAACAATCAGGAGGATCTTTCTTGTGAATTAGAAGTGGCACACACGTGTGTGTGTGCATGTAGGACATCGTCTTATACAGCAGTCAAAGATACTACTGGTTATTTGCAGGGTCCACAGTCTGGTGGCTTGTTTGTGCAAATTCCACTAAAAGAAAGGAAAAGAGGGAGCAGAAGCAATGAACCGTACCTGGTTCTTCCTTCTTCCAGCACTAAGAGTCTGTTCTAGTTTCCTGGTTTGTCTCAGCATAAATATTGTAATAGGTTTGGGGGTTTTCCAATGGGAGCTATGTATTTTTTTAATCCAGAAAGATGAGTGCCAAACTCAGACATAAGCAGTGTCTCCAGTAATTTAACAGAATCTGCTGTGTGCTTTCCAATCCCATTTTTCTCCATAACACACTTATCAGCAACACGGTGAATTTAGCCATCGTTATCATTTCTTTGCTGAAAAACAAACTGCAATTTTAGCAGGTGTTTCAACTTTTAGAGGAAAAACGCCTCATTACGTTATCTGGGGAAAGACTAGTACTCTGCATTTCTGCAGTCATTTTTGTAGACAGATTTTTTATTATTTTACTGCTATTACCCATTCAAGATACTTATGTTAAGTGTACTCTATATTGAAGCATGGAAAGATATTTTGATATGATGAATTTGACAATAGAACTGGGATGGGCTGTGACATCAGAAACCTGTCTCTGTGCCTGTGATCCTCCTCCCAAATGGGTCAGGAGTCAAAGGAATCCTTTTAAGGTGTGTACACCCTGGCCGTACCCTCCTGCTAGCGAGTGCCACAGCTTTGTTATCTGAACCTGTTGAAGCAGATATGCAGGAGAAATTGAATTTCAGCTGATTTACCCTGAAATCTGAATTTCCTCAAGTGTCAACATGTGCATAACTGCAACTGTCAATGGGCAGCTAAGCGCGTAGCATCGATGTTCTCCACGTGTTTACTACTTCATTGCCCTTATGAAAGCCAGAATAAAGAGAAGATAAGTACAATGATATGGATTTCTTCATCTCTAGTATTTGATGCTTTCTACAGTAGACAGAAAAAAATAAATGACAGCAAACGGAACTGCAGGAACCAAAGCACTGAGCTCTCAGCTGACAAATAGGCAGAGCTTTTCTGAGCACCCTCCTGCAAATTCAGCAGAGCAGATCTGCAAGTACGATGGTTTGACTTTGGTCTCACGTTGGAAGTAATCATGTATATGCAAACAATCAGAGAGAATTCTCTTGGTTACAGATTATTTATTGTGCGGTTCTTATGGTGAGGAAAAAGCATAGAAAACTTTGAAATATCTGATCTGGAAAGCAGATGCAATTTTGGTACGCTATCCCATCAGGCATCTCATTAATGGTTTAACTTCAGAGCATGTTCAATTCTGTTGTACTCTCTTAATTTTTGCAGACTTCCAACAGGACCTTTGATATTCCTCTCACCCTGTCTGGAGCAGTAGTTCTACGGGAAAGATTAAATTATGAAGAAAAGACTCGTTATTTTGTCATTGTTCAGGCAAATGTAAGTATGGATCTCTTCAGGGTTATTTATGCCACTAATTTAGGTGGGGTTTTAGTTTCTGGATTTAGATTTTTCCAAGGAACGGAAATGTCTCGCTGAAATAGCAGACCTGATAACACTCTTCTCCTGAAGATCTTATTTAAGATTTATTTAGGTTGTTGAAAGCTCAGACATTATTACTGGTTAAGAAAGCTTGCTCAGTGTGTGTAACAAGACAACCATTTTGGCACAAGGAGCAAGTTGCAAGTCTGAAGTACAGCCCATGCGGAAAAGTGCATTCTAGTGTCACTAAGTGATCATTTTCTAACAAATCTAGCGATGCTAATTTGATCTCAAGTGGGTTTAATGGATGCCATTTAGTTGTATCCTTCAGGTTTGGAACACATTTTTCTATAAAGAGGTGATTTTTCTTTCCAGTCGTATCGGAAGTGTACGCAGAGGTTTTTACAGAGTGGCTGGCAGTGCATGCTGCATACTGAGAAGAAAAGTGATGTTTAAGCTGCATCTAATATATCTGTCATCAGAGAGAGGTGGGGTTTTTTAGTGCCCTTGAGGGCTGTGAAAGCTTTTTTCCCTTTTTGTCCTTCTGATAATAGCTGACATGAAATCACCTCTGCTGTTGTTTACCTCTGTCGTGACACTGCTTCATTTGTCAGAAAATGAGAATGCTCTGAAACAACTCAATTCCTGCATTTATATTGCTGTCAGCTCTCTGATGCAGGATTGTAGATACCTTTTACAGTCTGCTTTCTTACATATCTTGTGTCCTGTTCAACATTCCTCCAAAAGAAGACAGGCTCTGAGGGTGTCTCAATGCTTTCTCCACTTTGATATATCTAAAGATGCATCCTGGCTCTTAGAAGAAGTTGTTTTACCTGGGTAACGTAACTTGCTGATCTCTTGAGCAGCAACACGGGAAGGCTCAGAGCTGATTGACACTGTGGTTGTAGCAGTAATTGTTTCTGCAGATCATCGCTGTGTACTCACAGGAAAGCAGCTAAGGTAGCTGAGCAGGTGATGTTTTCCAAGAGGAAAGGGCAAGGAAGGAAACCTGTCCCGCTACAGGAGGAGCCAGTGAAGATACAGCTTGGGGTGCACGGTGGCAGTACTGTGCCAAGCAAGCTCATATTAATATGTTCATCCCTTGCAATATACACCCTTACATGTGAAATTGTCACCTTTGTGGTGCTGGGTTGGGACTGGAGCTGCGCTGACAGCTTCTCTATCGTGTTCATACACAATGGGGCAGCTTTGACAGACATGTCTTGCGAGCCCATGTGATTTCACAAGCATATCCAAATGGGAACCGAGCTCACTAAAATGTGAAACTAGATCTGAAAGAAAGGCCCTAATGAAGCTGTATAGCCCAGCTATTTTAGGAGTTTGCTATATGCATCCTTTTTTATTTTATTTTTATTGTGTTTTACAAAATATTTCAGACTGCATTTAATTCTCTGTTGTATGTACTGTGCAATCACACTCCTGTTCCACTGATGGAATTAGCAGCGACTGCTAATTGTTCCTTCATCCTGAATATACTACCTGAAATGAATTACTGTGATCATACTTTGATCCAGTATGACTCAAAGGCACACACTGGGGGAATGTAAAAAAGTTGAGCTGCTGCTGCAGGCTGCTCCTTGTGGCTGGTGGTGTTTTCCATCGTTGGCCGTGGTGAAAGATGAATTCAGAAATTCCCATATGTAATTGTAAACGTTAAGCAATTCCAAGAATGGAGTGGACTGCAAAATAGGGGGGAAAAAAAAATTAAAATATATCTGATCTTATTTAGAGCAATGACTATTCCTCTTACACAGACAATGGTATTAAACAACATAAATACCTGGGGGGGGGAAAAAAAGGTGTGGTTTTTTTTCTTTTCTGTCAATGTTCTCTTAGGGTAGGAGGGCAAGACTTAGCTCAAGGCCCATATTCCTTCTGCAAGATTTTGTTTTTGTAAAGAAAAGCTATCACAATAGTTCCTTGGTGAAAATAGAAGTATTTTTAACTCTCTTTTTAAAAAAGTTTCCTCACTGTGATATCAAACAAAGAAAGAAAAGGTGAACTGTTGCTAGTATGTACATTTTGCAGTGTATAAAAGTAAACCTGGTGGTTCCCGCAATGCAGAGAGGTGTATCTTTATTCTGTATTTCTGGAAAGAAAAAGGAAGACAATGAAGAAATCACAGTACTGAACGGGCTCTTGTGTACCCAATGATTTTTCTTTAGTTTTTAAAGAAGAACCAAACCACGATATGTTGAGTAGAACCTGTTGTGCAGCCTGGAGGCTTCTGGAAAGCAGCGTTGCAGCTGCTTTATTGTGGGTAAAAGCATTTTCCAATCTCCTAAAACACGAGCTCTGTAGCTCATTCTGCAGACAGATCAGCTCTCCACATGGAGAACCTTTTGGAGATCTTGGAGCAGTCTCGGTGGTATCCTCTGGCTGGGTTTTTTTGGTAGATGACGGAAAGGAAGATGCAAAATCTTTCTGAAATTGTGACGTGAAGAGGTGGACTCAGCATTGCAGTCCAGGGCCTCTCCACTGCCAGTGAGAACGGAAGTTGTTACTGCTTCTGCTTTCCTTTTCTGCAAGTGAAAGTCCTTTTACTTAGAGATTTGGTGGAGCTGCGCAGGGCAGCGTGGAAGCGTATTTCAGATTGTAAGGAAGATACGAGGGACTACTTATTGTGTACAAGTACCCTGTATTTTTATAGATCTATCAAGATGTGTATCTTCACACATTTCCTGAGAAGATGTGTCTCAAAGCTGTGTTATTTCTGAGCGATAAGTGTCTCAGGTTTTCTGAAGAGATAAACTTTGACCTCTTAATAGTATTTCTCAGCTTTTAGAGCTGTAGCTCTGAGGTTGAAGTTTCTATCATGAGCTGTTTCCTAGAACCTGGATAATTGTGGTGCTTACATGTTTTGCCCTTAGCTTGAAATTTAAACTTTTTTGTGGATTCTGAATTCAGAAACTCTCACCAAATGTAATGTTATTACCCCACAGGATCGAGCCCAAAATCTCAATGAGCGAAGGACAAGTACAACAACCCTGACAGTGGATGTGCTCGATGGGGATGACTTGGGACCAATGTTTCTTCCTTGCGTCCTGGTGAATAACACTCGTGACTGCAGACCTCTCACCTACCAAGCAAGCTTGCCAGAACTGACTGATCCTGTAAGTCTGCTTGATCTTTTTTGCCAGTTTTATGTGCTAAACAGTAGAAAACCAAGGTAAGATACACGGAGGAGTAGATGGTGAATTTCTATCTTTGATACAATGACAAACTGCTCATTCACTGCAAGGGTGGAGTCTTGCTGAATTTGGGTAAATTATGGAATTGTTTTTCTTCTCTGTCCATGTTTGGCTCTCAAAATGCCCTGAAGAAGCACTTTTGAGAGGGGACTTGACATGTTATTCCATTCAGGGTTGTTACAGATGTTAGGAGAAAGATTTTTTGGAGGAGGAAGCACTAGTCACTATTCCCTGAAAATTTTATTTACCACTGTTATTGTGTTTTGATCAAGAGGTGCTGAAGAGCAGCTTGTGTTTATCCATGTAGATGCCTGTACTTAATATGTTGGTGAACACCTCAGTTAGGATGGGGATGAAGGTCTGTGTAAGGCTTGTTTCACACTGGATTGCAGACAGCGAATCACAAAGGAGGAGGGGAGAGCTTCATTTCTTGAAGCAAGATGGTGCCAGTTCCCCTTCCTTACAAGAGAGCTACTGCTTGGTGCAGTGGAGATGTGCATCTCTCTGGTAGGTGAAAAAGAAATATGAATTTCTTCATTGATGTTGATGTATGACCTTTGATTCCTGTATTTAAGAATAAACAGGAAGAAACAATTGAATCACTAGATATCACCCCATCAATTAAAACTGACATTAAGGTAACATTGAGGTGACCTTAAGGTAACGTTCAGTATTGATGTTAAAACCCACGAGTCCCTTGTTCGTTGCAGGACATGCTCCTGCGTCCTCTTACGAGAAGAGAGGGGAGGTTGAGGCTGTAAGGGTGGCAGTTCCTGCTGTTCTCTGCGTTACTTGTCCTGCCATCCTGTGCCTCGTAGTCTTTTCCCATCCCGTGTGTTAACGGTGTTCTGCTTTGTCTGGCCTCAGGTCCTGCTGCAGAGGTGTTTCAGCTGCATCATCGAGCACTGCCGCCACCTTGCTTGGTTGATTCAGCTGATGTTATTGGCGAGTTTCAAAACCTCTCACAGTTGTTCAGGAGCAGCTAAAATTGTGTGTAATACATAGCAGTTGATAATTGCTTCTGCCCAGGTTAGCAGTACAGGCACTGGTTTAATAACCAAAGCAACCTCAGATGTGAGACAGGGCTCACTGTAACCAGGGTCAGTGTGATTAGTGTGCCTGCTGGGCAGGTGGTTTAAGTCCATCAGGTCCTCTTGGCAAACTTCTGGGAGAAGATTGGGGTCTTATAGGGCACATGCACCTCCAAAGAGATGATTCCTCTCTACTGGAGAATCTGTTCTTAACAACTGCCCCTCACTTGTAAGGTGAAGCGAGGCTGGAGCCTTGGTGCGCAGCTTGTAACAGAAGCAAATCGCCTGTGAAAGGCAAGGGGAGAGATGGTCCATATTTAACCTTGTTCTGTTGATGTACATACCTCGCTTTTAATTTTTTCTTTATTTCACTTCTTGGTATTCAGTAACCCTCAGACAACTCATAGTGTGAAGAAAACAAATTTTGGATGTTCTCATAGCACGTTAGCTCTTCTGAGTCATCAGCCCTGTGGTGAGCAAGAGCTGAACTGCCATGCTGCTGCTGCAGCCCAGCCAGAGCTAAGTTAACAACCTGGAATCCACACCCTAGATTACAAATAGCTTTCCCAGGCAATAATGTGCTTATGCAGTGCTACCTGTTGAGTCTGATTCTGTGCCCATGACAGTGGTATGGAGCAAGCTGCTTTATGAGTCCTCAGACCAGGAGGCAAAAAGAAATAAACGTCCCATGTTTGGAGTCCTCTAATAATCATTGCAAAACTTAACAAGAGCATTCGAAGCCATCTGTTGGATTTCTACCTCCTAGTACATGTGCAAATCCTTTGACTTTGTTTCCATTGGGGAAATACAAAGTACAGCTTCGGTGATGTCTTAGAATGAGGTAGCACAAACCTTCCAAAATTCAAGTTCCAGAAGCCAAATGTGTTGTTTTACAACAAAAGGGAAAATTGTGCCTTTGCTAGGTGAAAGGATGAGTGTCTGGACCCTGTGTCTGCTGAGTAGTCCACCTACTTCTATGTCTGTTTCCTAATTGTCACCATCATACATTCTGGGAATGAATTTCCTATTGTTGGCTAAATTTCAGTTTCCAAGAAAACCTATGTTGTTTGTTGGTTGGGTGTTGTGGGTGTTTTTTCTGCCTTTCTGTTTATTTGCCTTAGTGTTTCTCTGATCGAATCTGATAAGTAATTCCCCCCTCCACTCCCTGTTGTTTCAGCAAGACTTCAATAAATTAGCATTTTTTACCAGGAAGTGCAAGTCATCAAATGGATGACAGATGGATGACCTCATGAATATCTCATAACACTGGAAAGATCAGTTCTCCTCCCTCTTTCCCCTTCAGTCTACTCCTGTCGTGCTCACTTTGTGAAGGCTTTGGCCATTTCTGTACTCTTTTTTTCCCCATCGTCACTCAAAGACGAAAAGCCAATTAGCAGTAAAATGTAGATTAGATTTATTTAATCAGTAACTGGACTATTTTGGCAAGGAATGGATTCCTTGTTAGGGTCTGTAGGGTAATTCTCAGTCCACATGAGCACTAATATAGTCCATGACACCTAGGAAGCTTGCTTTGTGCTCAGTCAAGATTCAGTGCTTTAAATACCTGGCTCCCCTTATGAGACATTGCTTATTAATGCACCACTGGTACGTCTTTCTACACAGAAAGTGCTTTTGCACTAATTATCCTCGGTATCCTCAGGAGTTGTGTCAGTAGGGACCCGACAAAGCCTGTGGGCTCTGCTGCCCTGCTGAGCAGAGACTAGAGGAGCTGGGTCTGAGTGGAGGACTGTGAGATGAAAGGCTAAAAAATTAAAGAAAAAAAAGCAAATTCTCCAAAGAACAGCGTGGTTGAGGGGGGTAAAAAAAGACACTGAAGAGCGAGCAGGAAATGCCCTTAGAAGCCCTCAAACTTTTATTAACAAGAAGAACCCTCTTTAGCTAGCTGAGTTTGGGTTCAGGCAAGGCGAGCTCCATGTTGAAGAGGTGGCATCGTAACCCTGCTGGGGTAAAAGCCTGGCTTGATCCATTGGGGAGCGAGTCCTCCTGGAAAAGCATTGCACATGTCCTGTACCACAGCGTTTGCAAGCTGTGGAAGCTGCAGATTTGGTGCTAAGGTGAAAGGAACAGTTTTGCTCTACTGTCACAGAAATCAAAAGTGATGGTATTTTTCAGTTGCAAAGTTTAGGTCATGATATATTCTGTAGTTAAAACTGGGCAGAGTCTTTTCTAATCAAAAGCCTTTTAATAGGATTTGAATACTTCATGGAAGGAGCAAAAAATTTACTTGGCTTTCATATATGCAAAGCATAATAAACCATCAGTAATATTAAGAATTGTGGCTGTACAGTAAACGCATCAAATCAAACGTGTCTTGTCAGGAAGTGCATCTCTCTCGGAGTGCAGAATTGCTTGGAGAGTTCCCAGTTAGTGAAAAATGTGTTTTGCCTCAGACTGATGGTTATGTCAAAAATGACAAGTGCTTTGGAAAGCTCACATTCTACCTTTTCATTTCTTGCTGAAACTCTGAAGGGCAGTCACAACAATTTTTCTCCAAGCCATTTCCCATTCCCCTCCAGCATTCTAGCTCAGCGTCACAGAATGACGTGCTTTGGCGGCTGTAGTAAAAGGACTTTGATGCCACCTTCCCTGGTGTGTTGCTGTTTAGCAGTTACTTGCATCTGTTGTTTAGGGACATGGGGACTGATACTTTTTGGTATCTTCTGGGTACCACCACCTGTGACCATCAGGAGACACGGAGAAAATGGGTTGTTCTCTGGGTATCAGAAATGAGAACACCATAGGAGGGAACTGAGGTTCGTGTTACTGTGGTGGAAAGGAAAAAAGGAGGTTGGTGGAGGACTGAAGTAATTTATCTTGGGTTGGAAACACAGGACACTTGGTAAGTAACCAGATTTAATCAGCTCCATACAAATCACTTCTGTGCTTATTGTTGATAGCTAATTAACCTTGCAGATGATGTGCTGCTTTTTCGGTGCCTCCAGGCTTGATGATGACAAGCACTTGACAGTTTTTTCTAACGTAGTTTCATTGCAGTTCCTTGCTCTCTGACTGTACAAATCCCAAGTCCTTCCAAACAGAAAACCTTCTGGAAATTTTCTCATAGAAATGTGTTAATCTGAAACTTGCTGCAAAGCAAGTAATGCCTTGAAACTTCTGGAAAAAGGATTTCACCATCATAGGTATAGCAGCAGGTATTAAACAAAGAGTGAAGGTCGTCAAAACATGCTGGCGTTTGTTTTATTTATTTGTATTAATTATTTATTTTGATTTTTGTTTTTGCTGTGGGAAGTACCTACCTACAGAGGACATTTTATCTGGGTATCTGCCTTGCAAATTAAGCCTAAATAAACCTCCCTGAAGAGAAAACCTTGCTGGTTCAGCTGAGCTCCTCTGCAGATGCTAAGTAAGATTTTTGTGGCACTGAAACACACAGCCTTCATAACCTGGCACATGAAAAATTTAGTTGGAGTTGAAGTTAATATGTGTGGTTAAATCAAATTTGATAAAACCTTTTGTTGGCTAAGGAAGCTGCCTCTTCTACCTGTCTGAGCGGAAATGCGTGATCACCCCTGGCGAGAGTGGTTTTGTTCCTGTTGTCTCTTGGAAGCATGACTGCTTCGAGTCAGATGTGTGTGTGGGTGAGTTTACCCCTAGTGACAGTCAAAATGCAGCAAACGAAAGAAATCAGGCTAGAACACCAGATTTCCTTGCCAAATCATTTTTTCTTTGGTTAGATACGGTACATTTAAAATTGCAAATGTGTCTGGTTAATTTAGAAAGCTGTCAGTTTTTGAAGTAGTTGTATCCTGATATGCCTTCTTTTTTTTTCCTTTGCCTTAGTTTTACTAAGATTTGGAGTCTTTTATTGAAAAAGAGGTTTTCCAGCCTTTGGCTTACTCCACCTGCATAGTCTTCTGAGATGGGCTTGTCATTTAGTTGCGTGAAGCATCAGGAAGTTGTTTGAGATTTAATTTGTTTCTGATGGTTCCTTTCTCAGCAGAATAGATGCTGGCCAATTTTGGAGGCTGACTCTAAATGCTCTTGTAGGGGATGGTATTTACACTTCATCCTGGAATTAGACCGTGATTGAGCAC